>VYZR01113840.1:20054-65323 GCA_013400675.1 Oxylabes madagascariensis
CAGCCAGCAGCTCAGAGCAGGTAACTCAACATCCTCAATCCCTGACCTGATAAGCTTTCTACCAATGCTCCAATACAAGGTAATAGATAGAACCATATATGCATGTACTGCTTTTTCAGGTATGAAAGCTTTTCTAGTGAAAATTAACCTGGTCAGCTCATGTAGAACAATGAATAATTATTACAGAGATGAGAAATTTCTGCTTATTGGTCAATTTGATACAATTGATCATAGAGAGAAATATCATTTTAGTCTCCAGGCTCCTTGTCATGCTTTAGTCTTGTATAGCCTACATATTTCAAATGTAAAGCAAGCCTACAGAGAGGGGTAAGGTAGTGTAGCAAATGCAAAAGCAACAGAAAGAAGATTTGGTTTAAAAAAGTAAATATTTATCAGTTAAAAATGTTTCTAACCAGTAGCACATGAATATTTGCTCTACTTTAAACTCAGTAGGGCTATAATATTTTGTCACAAGCTTTGGAAACAATTGCAATTCCCAGTCATTGAATGAACTTCATTAATTCTCTGTGGTTGACGGTATTTTCACTGTAGTCACTCGAGATCACACTGTGGAAGATTCCAATGGCAAAAAAATACCTAAGCCAAAAATTGCAGGTGAAAAAACCCACTTAGTATTAGACCTACAATTCATTGATAGACATTAAAATTTTCTTTATGATTGTTATGTAACAGAAAATCTACTGCTGCATCCAGGCATTTTTTAAAAATTTCTTTTCAACTTCAGGGTTTTTTTTTTCCATTTACCCTTCTGGTTTACTCCTGTTATGTAGCAGCTCTCAGAGAAATCATATTATAACAAATTCGTCTTTTCAGAGTATCCCTAAATGTACTTGGTAGCTGATACAAATCTGTTCAGCTCCTGTGGCATAAGTTTTAATTGCTTGTTGAAATAATAGCTTGTCATTGGCTTTGACCAGCATAACTACTGCCTAAAAACAGCATGGTCAAAACACACTTATAAAACAAGTAAAAGTCCCACAGGCTTTATAAAGGCAGAAACAGTCAATCAGATCCTCATAAAGCAGACCATCTAAATGTTATGTTTATTTAAATTCTTCACACTCGTTCTTTGAAATGAAGAGACAGTGTCCACATATCCTTCACAGTTCATTAATCTTACCAGGATCCAGTGGCATATTAATCAAAGCTCCTGAAAGGAATGCTGTCTGCAGCTGACTGTAGTATACACAAGTTGTCTCATTGCATTTCTTTGGAGAAGCACATTTATCCAGCACAGTATCCTTAAGGATTTAATTGCTAACTTAGATGTCCCCCACATTCGCCAAAATAAAAACACAAAGGGTCTTTTGCCAAGAATTCTTTTGTTTACTGAAGGTAACTTTGATCTTGAAGAAGAAAACCAAAACAAACCAAAATTAAAATTCTCTGTTGCATTTCTTATATTTCACCCAGGAGTTAATTTATACCTTCAGTGGGCTGATGAAAAAGAGATGAGCTGGGGACACCTGCTGATTAGGTGTCTCACAATTAAAGAAAACAAAAATGACTATTAGAAAAGAAAGCTATTTGTGCAGCTTGATAATTGAAGAGTCTATATTAAAATATGCAACTTTGGAGTGTACCGTGGAGTTGACAGACTAACTGATATAGAAGTTCAGGAGGAATAATGATAACAGATGCTTTGGCTTTGCTTTCAGCACTTTGACTGATGACTGGAAATCAATACCACAGCTGCCATAGGAAGTTATGCCATTGACTGGGTGTTCACTGCTTTTTCCTTCTTCAGGAAATAGACTTTTGAAGTTGCATGTTATCAATCATACTTTAATCACTGTTTTGTGTTTTATCAAGCAACAGATATTCACACTGGAGTTTTAATGGAGTTTTAATTCCTGAGAGTTCTCTGCACTCATCATAATAACAATCCTTAGAAATAGACTTTAAAGAAACCATATGCACACTTTTAATTCTTGCAACAGGATGCTCCAGACTGCACCTACTTTACTGTATTTCTTTGGTTTCAGAAGTGTCCTTTTCTCGTCTCCTCTCCCCATTTTAAAGTTTCACATTGCTGCTGTGTGCATCTTTCCCAGGACACCACACCAGCAGTCTTGAGCAAGTCCTGATGCCAGGCATTCCTCAAACTGGTTTTCTGTACATTAAGAGCACAGTTACACTGCTTATGTTAATGAGACTTTTCCAGTGTCTTATAACCCAAACAACCAGTACAAGAAGTGCTATAATTTTCTAGACTTTTCAGAATTAAATATAGGTGTAAAATTCAGAATCCGCTTGGATAGTAGGATAGTGTTTTGGCATAGGTGTTGCAGTACTAAACTAATAAAATGAAAACAAATGCAAAATAAGAAAATACCCCGCCAGAGGTGAATTTTCAAGAGAGCTGCTTCTCTGACTTTGAGCTTCCTTGAACTGCTACCGACTGAGGGAGCCCTGCACCGAGACCCTGCAAAAAGTGCCCTCCTCACCCTCCCCTCATGATGCACCCCCTGACACCTGGGGCTTTGAACTAGACTCAGCCAAAACCCCTTGAATGGGAGGACTATGAAGTCTGTAGGCAGTAATTAAATCAAAATAGCACTGGGCTTTCTCTCATTTTATTGAGATTTGAGAGATACTGGAAGTGGGTAGAGTCACAAAACTGAGATACAACAGGATAAAAGGCAGTATAAAAGCTATATGAAAACAAACCTGCCATGTAGAAATAAGGTAATATCCAAGGTGTTTGGGCTCTTTTATCTGATCTTTAGAGTCTTTATTCAAAGAACATTTTTCAATCACCAAAGGCTCCATACCCATGTTCTGAGTAATGGGGATATTTGGAAACTGAGAATTTATGCTTAAAACACACATATTTAAAAAAAATAGAGCATGTATAGGTGCAATTCTTGTATAATTTCTCAAATTTTTTAAGAATATCTAGATTGATATCTGCAGGTATTTTAAATATTTTCTGTGATTTTCCCTTTAAGAACAAAACTTAAAAAGGAAAAATGTTTTTAATTTTAGTTCCTGTGTTGTTGGGATTAAAGTTCAACTGGTTTAAAGGATGTACAGGCTGATGAAGACTGGTTTATGGTAGGAATAACTGAATGATTTTCCTTGTTTAATCTGACTGAAGAACAACTCCTGAATGCAGCTCTTGCTGAAAAACTGTTCTTAAATCCAGTTCCTCTGGAAGGAGAATTAGTAGAGCAGGAGCCTGCAGCTGTTCTGAAAGGCAGCTCCTGGGCTGCATTGCATTGCATTTGTCTGCAAAAAGACAAGTAACAGGATCCCTTAGACTTTTCCCTACTCTGCTGCTTTGCATCTTTAGCATAATAATGGGTGTAATATCTCACCTCTCGTAGATTTTGTAAGTACCAGGGAGTGCTATTCAGCAAATGCAACAAAGCGGGAGTGCAGAGAATGTGGACAAGATCAACTCATGTTTTAGTCACATGAATGAATCACTGCTTTCTTGGTACGGAATTGTTAATCAGAATTGTGTGACAGAATTGTTTGGTGTTAATCTGCATTGGTAAAGAAACAGACTTCTTTTACCTGAGACGGAGGACGGGACGAGGTCAAGTAACCCTTTCCTTGCCTTGCTTGTGTCTGTGAGGAGCTCTTAGAGCCCCGGCACGGCTCTGCTGCTTGTCACCCTCACGCTCAGGATTCTCCTTCCTCCTCCACGCTGCCCGATGAGGTGCAGGAGAGGTGTCTGGCACCGGGGGAGGATGTGCTGTGCCCTTTCTCAGTGTCCCTGTAGGAGCTGTGTCCCTGTAGGAGCTGTGTCCCCCGAGCCCCAGCCGAAGCGTTTCTGCCTCCGCGCTCAGCGCTGCGCTCGGGGCTGGGGCAGCCCCTGTGTTAGCNGGACCGGGTATGGGTCCAGCCCGGCGCCGCTTCCCTCATCAAAGGGAAAGGCCAAAGAAAGGCTGGGAAACCTGGGAGCGACACCACTACTTTGAAATATTTATCCACTACATTTTCACAGAAGGGACTCTGTCAGCCAAGCACTGTGTAATATAAGGAAAGGAGACACTATTTTCCAACTCATGAATCATCTAATGAGTGTTGGCATTTAACGACTGGGAAATAACCAATCCCCAAATCAACAAAAAAGGTAGATAAATAGCAAATATTATTTAAAAATCACATCAAATTTAGGCATGTTGAACGAAGAAATCTGTGTGTATGTGCTACTGTAAATATTTTGTTTACCTGTGTTGTTATATTTCTTCAGCATATGTTTTTCTGTTTATATGGCAATATACTTGTAAACCAGAAAATGGATTTTATCCAACTGCTGCATAGACATTCCCATTAATTCATGCTAAATTTCTAAAAAAATTGTATTTCAACACAATAATGATTTTTTTGATATGGCTAGCAGTGGATTCTCTCATATAACATTATTTTTTTTTCATTCATTACCTCTAGAGTTTTCTGCCTTTCAAGCCTGTGGTTTATTTGTAGTTACTAATTTTATCTGCTATAAAACTTACCCTTAGGTCCTCTGCACAACAAATGTCTTGGGGTAATAATAAAAAATAACTTGATTCCCTCATTTGAAATGTAAAATATTGATGTTGCTCTACTGTTGCCCACAAAAAAAAAAGGAAAGAATAATGAAGGTCAGTCATTTAATGGAAACAAATATTCAAAAGAGTTAAATGTTATGTTATGCCGAGGATTCAATCACTGACAAACTCTAGTTGCTAACTTTTAAAAGTAAAAATGACTGAGGAAGTATTCCTAATATGTACGCAATGAAGTTTTACTGGTTTTCTTCCTAATTCTAAGAAAATAGTTTTGCTGGTTTTAAGTTAGTCTCATTTCTTTCAAGTATCAGACAAGTCATATACAGCCACATAGAACCCCACACTCAGTATGAAACGAACATCGTTATAGAGGCCTGGAGAGAATACATGCCTGTTTAGGAATTAGGACACCAGAAACTACTTGCTGGAGGTAAAATAAGCTGCTGCAGACAAGGGAGATTTAAACATGAGTTTAAATTACTCACAGAGAAGGTCTTGGACTTTTGTTTCTGACTCTCCTTGTGTTGTCCAAACATGAACACTGGAACTCGAAAGAGAGTTGGTCTCAGCTCAACCTTGTACTGTCAGATTTTTTTATTGTGTCCTTACTGGCTTTTATTTGCTCCATTTATCCCCCCCCCCAAAAAAAAAAGTTTAGAAAAATTAAATTAAAAATATCTTAATTTCTAAATTGAAATTATAAAAATATTCTTTCTTCCTAAAAGAATCCTCTAGAACCTGACCTTGGCATATTTTGGCAAAGGTATCCTTTTAGGTGGTACAAAGAACACCAAGAGAGGAAGGATCTGCTCTTCCTTCCCAGCAGGTTGACATGTTTCACAACCTGAAAGGTGATCAAAAGTGCACACAACTCAAACGTTCCAGATCTTAGTCAGTATTGAATTTTTTGTGCTCTTTCATTTGTTTTAGAAAATGATTAAGAAGTTGCCTGGATATCTATTCAGGAAGCTTTTCATTAGAGCTGCTTTTAGGTGGTTCTTCCATGGAACAGCCAAAACCAGCTGTTGCCTGAAGAAGCAAACTGGGACAAGAACAGAGCTGTGTCCCTCCTGTTCACTTTCCTCCCCCAGAGCTCTGACAGCCAGACAGGCTCTGCTCTTAGCAACGTGATAAAGATTTGGCAAACTGATGTGTGGGCCATGGCAGCCACCACACAGAAGGCCTCTCTCAGGGGAGAGGTCTAACACCATTAGAAGGAGGCAATGGGTCAGGGTTTGAAAGAGAATTTCCTGCTGGGCAGACTGGAGCTTGCCTGGAGAGAGACCATTCCATGGTGTTCCCAGGCTTGTTGGGAGCAGTGGACACTCTGGAAAACTCACCCTGGCATGAAAGACCATGGGCTCTTTCTGGCAGTGGATTCCAAATGTCTGGAGGGAGACATGGGGCTCCATGGAGGCCACGTGCATCTCTCTCCAGAGGCAGGATTTGGGATCTGGTTGAGAGTAGCAGCTGAATGAGCAGAGGTTTACAGCAGCCCAGTGCAGTTCCCAGGAGAGGGTTCTGCAGCAGTGGTCGGGGTGGGGACCTGTTGTGGACATTTGTTCACAGCTGGTGCTGTTGACTCAGCCTCCCAGCACAGCCTTTCTGGCTCCCTCTCTGGTACTACGCCACAGAGTAGGAGCAGACGTATTTCCTCCTGATGTCACTTTCAATTCTAATTTCATAGCGCTGTGAAGGGAGAATGTATCAGAGGAAGGCTCCTCCTGTTACCTCCCACCCCAGTGTGTGGGTTGGTACGTCATCCTTCAGTTTCTTTGGAAGGAAAGAGGAGCCTGCTGGAGATGTGCAACACTGGTTTTTGTATTTTAATTTTCTTTTCCATGTTATGCCTCTGTATGTCTCCTGGGATCACTGAGTGATTAACCACAAACTCTGGTTGATGATCCCTTTAAAAGCAGTTTGCTGTGCTCCTCTAGAAAACCAGACTATCCTTCAGGCAAAAGCAGCATATACAAAATATGATGTATTTGCAAAAAATGTGCCTTTCCCTCTTTGAAGCTGCCCGTAATTACATATCCAGGGAATTGTTTGATGTTTACATTTTCAAGTATACGACTGCTTGTATTTAGCATAATATTTTTCATCTTTTCCCTTTCTTGTTTCATTTTTTGTGGTCATAAATTAAATTACATTAGGTTGCAAAAAGAATGGGGATTGAAAGCAAGTCACAGCAGTCCTGAAACAAGAAGCCAGTAACCGGGAAGGCACTTTTAGGTGGTGGCCATGTCCCCTGAGCCTTCCGAAGGAGATGCCAGCTGGCTCGCTCTGGCAGCTCCCGTTCAGAGGAGAGCCTGGCTATTTCCCATGATGTCTGATGCCCAAAGGGATGCACTGACTAGTCTGACTTCACTTCTTGGGGAGAAAAACTGGCCAGCTGCCACAGCCTCTCCCCCCTGCAGCCAGACCAAATGTCTGCTGCTCAATAAAGCTGGCTTTGGGCCCTTGGGTTACATTCTTCTCTTGGATTTAGGAGTGTGGATTCTGAAAACCTTAGTTGGTTTCAAAGGAGATATTATGGATTTACACCAGCTTCCTTGTGATCAGAAGCCAAAGTGACGTCCAGAGTACATAAAATAAATCCAGGCTTTTGGTCTAAATTTATAAGGTTACTTTAGAAAGCCTTCAAACAAGATTTGTCCTCTGGTCCAAAATACATTTCAGTTGACTTCATCCTTGTTAGCCATTGAACAACATCCTAAAAATCTTCTTTTGCCCCTAACATAACATTTATTAATTGCATAATATATGTGTATACGTGTAAACAGTACCATGGAAATAATTTCTACTACAAATTTACTGTCTACTTTAAAAAAATTATTGTGGCTTTCTCACTATTATTGAACTCATTTATTGCTGTCACAAACACTTTATAAAAATTTTAATAGAGCAATTTATAGTCTTTAGGTAGGGAGTTAATTTTCTTCACACACATAGACTGTTAATGCAACTTTATGGTTGCAGACATGAGCCCCAAATAATGTACTCTAGGAACAATGCTCTGCCATCAGTGGGATTTGTGTGTTTCTGCAGGCAGAATTATGTTATTAATTTTTGAGCAATACTTGTTTGTACATTTTGGTTGTCCATATCTTGGACATTACAATTAGAGAAGGTTTATGATACTTACTGTAACTAGAGCCATTGAATACTTAAAATTTTCTTTAACTATTTTCATGTATTGTCTGGAACAATTCCTGCTCTTTAAATCAGATGCTTTAATGGATGGTCAGTACATGTGCTGTCTTGTTCTATGGTGGGCATCAGCTGCTTGGGATGACATTTAGGACTCCTGGACATTTTTGAAGGGATGCTATTGGTGTGTTAGTGGGTTTGTCTCTTGTTAGGGTTGTTTAATTCTGCTTTGCGAGTGTGTCCTCAACTGCAAACACTGAGAAACTTCACCATGTGATTTATGTTTTCTCTACTCTACTCTACTCCAGGAGACTTATTTTTAGCTAGAGAAGGCTTTAGACAGAGTCTAGCTCAGCTAAAAGGTGGGAGAAAGGCACAGGAAGTGCCAGTGGGGATGGGGAAAAGTGGGAACTTGAGGAAAGGAAACTAATTTGGAGGACATTTCTGGGATGGGGAAAAGCAGCTCAGAGGAGTATGGAGGAAGATGTTGTACTGACCGGTGAAGTCTGTGTTAAAGTGAAGGACTTTAAACTGGAGTCCTGGAAAGTGAGCTGACAGAAAAATAGAATAGAACTGCATAAGGAAGCAGAACCCATGGTAGAAAGATTTTGGAAGGATAGGGCGACCCTTGGAAGTGGTGTCTAGGAGGACTTGCTGCAATACCTTTCCATGGATTGCAGTGAGCCTTACTTGCCTGTAATGCCCTTGAATCATCCTTCTTTGAGGAGAGAAAAGTCCCAGTGGCTGGAAGCCCCTCCTGCCCAATGCAGTGTTTACAGGCAGTGCCGGGAGTGACCTCCGTGCTCCCTCGGCACTCGTGGGCACAGCCTGTCCTGTCCTGTGCCCTTGTGCACTCCCTGTTTGTTTCACTGCTCCCCACCCTGGCCTTCTTCCACCACGGGTGAGTCTTGCTCCAAGCGTTCCCAGTGGTCTCAGAATGGGATTGCTGAGGGAAGGTCTCAGCAGTAAAGGTAAGAGGCAAAGGTTGCTGAGCACAGCAGGCTTTTCCATGTCCTTTGTCACCAGGGCCCCAGCCCCATTCAGTGCTGGTATTTTGTCTTCTCCTGTTCCATGCTGATGTACTTACAGAAGCGTTTCTGGTTACACTTCATGTAGCTCATCAGATTGAGCTCTAGGTGAGCTTTGGCTTTCCCAATCCCAGACTTGCAAGCTTGGACAGAATCTCTTTGCGTCAGCTTTCTCTGCTTCCATTTCTTGTGTGCCTCTTCTTTATGGTTGTCTATATCAGGAGCTCCTTGACCATTGATGTAGGTTTCCTGCTGCCTTTGCTTGATTTTCTGCTCGCAGAAATGGACCATTCTTGAATTTGGAGGTGGTGATCTTTGAAAATGAGGCAGAGGAGTTGCTGGAAGAGAAAACAGATCCTAAATGTTAAATGCTGCCTCAGAAAAATCACATTTTATAGCTTTGCATCTGTCAAGGGCTTCCTGTCCTCTCATTAAGTGAGGCACTTTAACCAAATTTTTCATTGCCATTCATTTATTTTCTAGGTGTCTGTCCTGAGTTTAAGTCCTGATTGACAGAAATGCTGAGCACTATTTATTGCAACCGAGATGAATAATTTGTTATTTGAACATTAACAGATTTATTGTTTCAAGCACCGTGTTCAGAGTATCTCAGCAGCACCTCCATGTTAAAGGATACTTTTGACCTTCATCTCTGTGTGCCTCAATTAAATGCCATTCCTTATCTCACAAGACTTTGTGAAGTTAAATTAATTAGTCATTGTGAAGCCCTCAGCAGTGATAAATGAGACAGAAAAGTCTATGCAGGAGCTATTGCTCTTCTGAGACGGTTTGAACAGTGAGAAACAAACAAGACTGGTGGCACACACAGCATAGAAAGCGTGTCAGGGGGTGCTGAGGAGCTCTCTGGGAGAACTGTTCACCCTTGGCACTTAAAAAGGCCAGTGTCCTATGGAAAAAGTGCTGAGAGATTATGAAAAGTGTATGCATGAGGAATACAAATACAGCTATGCAGATAATCTTAAATTTTGGCGTTTCCCAATTTTTAAATGATGATTTTACAAACTTTGAAGCATTTCTACACATAGTTATGGCAGTGTATTCAATACCTCAGCAGAGAAGGTGGTGACATCAGAAGGGTTTGTTGTATGTCACAACCCTTCAGTTTTTCTTTAATTTGTTACTGATATTTTCATTAGTATGCTCTCTTAATTAACACTCAGAGGGTTTTTCACTAATGAAACTACAAGAGTGTCTCTGCTAGAATAAGAAATGGTCTCATTAGGAATAACACATTTCTTAGACACAATACTGAACTCACTATACAGTTAATTATCTGCGTTTTTCTCTGAAGTGAAATATATATCTTAAATGGTCTATAATCACACATTTCGCTCAATGCATATCTTGATTATTGACAAAAAAACATGATGGGAAACATCCATATTGCAAGGAAAAATTCCTATTTTCATTAACATAATCAAACAGGCTTTCTATAAAATTATGGTTCTGAAACCACTGCACCTTTGTCGCATATTTTGTTATGTTCCTTTATTTTCACAAGTTTAGAGCTTGGCTATAAGCCTAAACTAGAAAATTAAAATGTGAACACTCTCTTCTGTTATCTTTCCAAAAATCAGATTTTCTAGTGCCAACTTTTGAAGTTCCAACCACACAAAGTTATCTTCTTTCTAAAAGATGGAACATGCCCTTCTGATCCAGTACTTGCCATTCAGAGAGCAAAGAATTTTTGCTTCTGTTCACTTCAAAGAGATTTAAAATTAATGAACTTCACAACTGAGAATACAAGATATTTGAAATTTTGCTGTGGTTAAAACCCAGCTGAAACCATGGAGTCAGCATGTTTTTACAGAAAGCTGAGACTGAAACAAATGGGATGAGGCAGTGCCCACATGCTGCTGGACCTTTGGCACTTCTCAAAATGTGTCTGACACTACTGGGAGCTTGTTCCACAACCAACCTGCTCTCTAACTAGAAAACTGCCTCTAACCTAAATCAACCAGTTTAGTGCTGTCCCTTCTTCCTCTGTGCTATTTACTTTGTGGTACATTTTCCAAGAGTAATTGTACCAACTCTCAACTTTCTTTAGTGGAGCTTAAACTGTTAAACTGTCACAGTCTAGACTCTTGCCTGTTCTGCTGGGAAAGCCCTCTCTGCGTGTCCCCTGTTTTGAATTCAAGATTTTGACATGGATTTTCACAACAATAGTGTGGTGAAAGTCTTTTAAATACTTCTCATGGCAGCACTGATAGCAGCCCTTTTCCAGCTGCAAAACACTTCATCTGTACTTGCAAACACTCTACTACCTAGTAAAAGGTATGTTTTCAACAACAGTGGCATGTGAAGGTTTACAGGTACCCTAAATTTGACACATCTTTTTGCTCATCTGCTACTCCAGCTGAGAAGTGGACACTGAGACAGTACTTTAAAGCAAAGCTTTCAGAAACACAAACTGTATGCAGTGAAACCCTGAACCAGACCTAAATTCTTCTCACCAAAGCCAAAGCAACTCATTATTTACTGCAAAAAGAGCAGGAAAGAAGACATAATCAGATAACCTATAGGAATAGTCAGTAATATTTAAAATCTCTCTGAAAATTTATGCTTAGTGCCTAGTAATGGTAAGGGCAAAATTTTAGAAATGAGCCTACAGAAAGCCAGGCAATCGCTGCCAAATGCATTGGAGGGGTGGGGAATGCTGGAGATGGGAGCAGGATTTGCGTTCCATTGCTTCTGTTAAATTTTGGGATGTCAGAAACACACTCAGCAGAGCTCCCCAGGCCGCCTGGACATGGTCCAGCTCCCAGTGCCCACCAGCACTGCCCCCTGCCCCGCTGGCAGCAGCCCTGGGTGGGGGCTCTGTGAGTTCCTTGTGCCTGAGGAGGCTGCACCCCTGACTGCACCCTTTCCCTGCGACCTGGCAATCGCCACCATGGGAGGTTTACACTTTTCTGTCATTTACACACTGAAAACTATTATTTGGAATTATGACAACTGTCAATTTCCACATAATTAAAGAGGGCTCATTGTAGCAGAAAAAATGAATGTTTGCACTTGTGTTCGCTCATCTCTGCCCCCTCCTGAGAAACGAATATTTAATTTCACCAGATTCTTTATGAGAGAAAAAGTGGTACTCAGAGGCAGCTGGAACCTGAACCTTCAAGTTTAGCATGACAGCATGAAAAATAATTTTTCATTAAAGACAATAAGTATCTGGTTGATGTGTTGGGCACTTCATAGTCTGAAATATTGTTAAAAATCTAACCAACCATGGGAGTCAAGAGGAATCTGTATATATAGTGTGCTTCAGTTGATGACTGAAATAAATCTTTTACATACAATGTCAAAGGCAAGATTCTGCAGCCTACACAGACACAATGAAAAGCAGGATGATCCTAGATGATATTTTTAAGTCTGTACCACTATTCAGGATTACACAATCATTCATTTGACTTACGAATTACTGAGAGGTGCAGAGATGAGAAGACCAAAGAAAGGGATGAGGTCTTCACAGCTGTCTAGTTTATTAAAAGTACCAAAATATTGTCTGAAAAGGCTATACAAGTAAGAGAACCAGAGAACAGTGAATTTAGTGAAAAAATTGTTTGGTCTTTACAAGCCCCATAAGTCCCTTTTACCAGTTGTGGGAAACAATTTTCCTTTATGGGGGCTTTTAAGAATTTTTAATGAATGGTTACCATTATTTTTATTCGTGACAAAAACTAAGTATCTTGTGGGCAGCAAGGACACAGTCCTGTCTTCAGGAAAGAATTCTAAATGTTCACACATTTCTTCTATGGGAAGAAACCAACTCTCCTTTGCAAAAACATTTTGTTGCTGTCAACAGGTTTTAGTGAATTTTGTTGAAGTCAGTGAGGATTTTGCAGGAGTACTTTTTAGTTTGGTCAGTGCCATCTGTCAGGGAGTGCTGGGCAGCTGTGAATGCTGGAGAACATGGACTGGGCACTGCCACGTGGTGTGGGGGTGGCCCCATGGCAGCCCAGGAGGACACACTGTTTGCCTCGCTCCCAAGGGTGCAGAAGCAGGATTTGGTTGTGTGAGATGATCAGAAGGAAGGTTTGTTTTATTGTCTTGATCCAGTGCTAAAGTGGAGGGCTATTCCAGATGGTGCTGATCCTGTGGTTTGTACCTTAATATCCCTTTTTCATTTCCCACTCTTTTTACCACCCATTTCCTCTGCCCTGCTCTCCTCCACAATACTCACTTAATCACTTTTCCCCATTGCTCCCAGTTTTGCTACATCCATCCCAAATTTGTCAGATACCATTACCCAGGTCTTTTGTGGTCTTAGTGATGCAGTTACCTTGGTGCCTTGCAAGATGTTACTCCCCCAAAGGTCTGCAGAACACCTGCCTATCTGTGAAGTTGAGCCTTCTGTTCCATTTCTCACTAAACTCCCCTTTCACCACCTGTGAAACCCAGCCCTCCTGCATGGTGCTATCTGTAACTTTAGTCATTTTCTCACTTTCTTATCAGTCATATGCAGCACTTTCTCATGTAATGGCCAGTAGTTTTCCACATCTTGTTCCCTCACCTAACCTCAGGCCAGGGCTTAGTCAGTGACCAAGTAATTTGATCTAATGATGATACCCCAAAATAGGTTTTCCACATTTCTTTTTCCAATCCTTCACTCAATCCAGATTGATCCTCTTCATTTCCAAATCCCATTGCATTATTTACCTACAAGCTTCTTCCTTACTTACCTTTCCTCCTGCTCAGCTGATCCACTTGTTCCATTGATTAGGGTTGTTACAGGATGAATATTTCTTACTTTTTACCTCCTCCGATCAGTCTGTTATAATTTAAAGACACTTGCTGGCCTGAAAGAAGTGGAGTTAACCACAAAGATTCCAGCAAAGAGAGGCGTCCAACTGTCAGGGGGAAGCAAATGCAAGTGCTGACCTTGAGAACAGTGACATAGCCCTAGCTCTTCCCAGTGCCCCTGCTGTCTGTTCTTGAGGACTGCAGTTCAGACTCTGAGGCAGGGGAAGAGATAATATTAATTTAAGATTAAAATTCAGGTGTCCATCACCTGAAAGCACTTCGAACCCCCCTTTTTTTCCCATAAGTTTCTCAAATTCCTGTCTCTTCAGAGGATTTTGAGTCAGGAATCCAAAAATGGATGTATCCAGAATAACTTGGGCTTTAAAGATTTTGTTGATAACAGTGAAATATTACAGACTATTCTCATGTACTCCCAGCACTGTGCAGGACTGGGGCACCACAGCACTCCACAGTCCAGCTTTCTGTCTCTTTGTATTTACTGTCAAAGCTGGATCCAACCAGAGCTGCAAGCCTGTGCTGTGCTGAGCTGAACACAGCACTCCAGCAGCAAGGAGAGGATCTGCAGAGTAGGAGGAGGCAACACAATGTGCTTGGAAGTAGATGTCATCCTGATGGGACTGCTTGGGTAATTAAAGTGAGCAGGGAAGCTGAAGTGATAATATAGGCATCAAGATGACTCCAGTGAATGTGAGATTGTTATATTATGTTGGGATCCATCTTGCAATTTTCTCCTTTTCACTGCTCCCTCTCCAATTTATACAGTGTAACAAAGATTTGAGAAATTAATTATTCAGTTTTCATTAATTTCTTTGGCTAAAAGTGAACAACTTTTTTTTTAGCTGAAAGAAAAAAATGTAACTTTGGGATGGTCTGTAATGTTGTAGGTTTTGATGATTCATAACTTTGAGTTGGTTCCATGCAACTTAAATCTCAATAATTCATGTACAACCATATATTTCATTCCTCCACCCTGCACAAATATTATTTTCTTGTTTTTTTAGCAACTAGTGCATTTTTTTCCATTAGGCGTAGATTTACTACTGCAGCACATACTTCCTTATGTCATGTCAAAGTGGAGTAGCCATAGGATGGTTCTGCCTCTTATTCAGAGGAGGCTGTATTCTACTCTGTCATTAATTATCCAGACCTACAAGAACATCCCCTTTTTAACTGCACTGTTAAATTTTGTTATATTCTGAGCAAAACCGCATTAACCACTCAAAATGCAAAGTAATGATGCTCTCTCTTAAATGTGCTTGGAATTTCACTACCATGAACTTTATATCAGTTAGGATCTCTTATTACTATCCTTTATTTACATTGGGCTGGGAGATAAAAATGGAATTGAAACAGAAAAGTAAAATAATTTTTTTCATCTTATCTTCAAATTCACCAGCCCAAATCTGCCTCTCAATTCTCTCAGCCTGCACAAGAAAACGTGGCTGGTATAGGAAGGGAAATCTTCTGAATAGGAGGGCTTCAACATGAACAAATCCAGAGGCACAAAAGGCTTTCAAACGTCATGATAACACAGTGTTTTGAGACATCTTTCATGGGGGTAACCACGGCATGGTAATGGGGATGGTTGTAGCTTTGCCTGCAGCAATCCTGTTTCTTGTCTCAAGTCAGCTGAAAGCTAGATCAGGAAACTCCAAAAAGTGGTTCATTGGTGGGCGGGAAAACTGACATTAGCATTGAGTTAGGGGCCTTGGATGAAACAATCCGCCACCAGAGGTTAGAGCGGCCAGGAAGCTTTGATGTAGCTGGAGCACGGATCCTTTGTTTTCTGTTTGTAAAAAGCTCCCCTGTGGAGTTTTTGTTTGGGTTGTTAAAATCTGTTTAACTCAAAGAGCTGACAATAAGCACTTGGGAGCAAGACTGTCTCTTTGAAAGTATTTTTGCTGTTCAACCGCGTTGGCCAGCCCTGCCAATTTATAGCTCTGTTGGCTCGCACAGCTCTGAAGGCTGCTTAAGCAAACAATTAAGCTTTGCTGAACACTCTGAACACCCCAGTGGCAAAATGTGCACTTTTTCTATAGCCTAGAAGATACCCAGAACAAAACCATTTTTTATTGTCACTGTTTTCCAAGCCATGGCATTAGGCAGCTTGAGGTTCCTGGGATTAGTAGTCAAGGGCAACCTGTACTTAGCAAGGACTTAATTCCAGGTGTAGCAGGGCTCTGAACTAAGAGCAAAGCAATTATAGCAAGTATTAAAGATGGGTGTCATTTTACACTTGGTGTTCCTTGAGGAAGGCCATGTCTGCTCAATGCCTAATACAGTCTGTTTTGATCTCTGATCAAGGTTGTTACACCCCCACAGCAACTGATTTGATCAGCATTACTCATTATTTCCAAAATAAACTCTGAGGTCCCTGCCTCATGCTCACAGCCAATGCAGGCTGCCTCTTTCTTTTGGCAGGGCCTAGATGATGGGCACAGATGACTGGGTCACCACTGGCTGCATCCTGTGCCTTTCAACCTGAAACAGGAGAAAGGTTTAGATGCAGCACAGCAGCCAGAGAACATGTGATAAAGGGGTCAGTGCAATCCAGGTGCCCTGTGTGCTGGGATACCTGTGTGCCATGTCAGCTCTCACATTGGGCACCTCCAGCACAGGACTCAACCACAGGCACAGGCCGGTGCCACCCCCTTCCTGCCTAAGGCAGCTTCAGAGAATAAGATTCAGATGTCTGTCCAAGCAGAAGAAAATTTGCTCCAAGGTGTATGCCATAGATAATAGTGTGTATTATCCAAACTTATTAGATTGAAGTAGTCCACAGTCGTTCTAGGTTCAATATAATAGTAACGATACAGAATTAAAAGATGGTCTCCAAAGTTTACTGTTCGTTCTATTCTGAAAAGTCTTCTGGGGAACTTGTGAAATTTTACCTCTGTAAAACCAAAACAAGATGAAGTCTATGAGAGCACCTGATTTTCCATGGGAAAACATCTTTGGAAGAAAAGAAGCTGAACTTTGACAAGTTTTTCAACCATTTCTAAACAACACGAATTTAATAAATTCAATCTCTGCTAGATTTTGTGTTGGCTTTTTCTCTCAGTCTGAGGCATGCAGTATAGTACCATTGCAGCCTCTTCTCCACACTCTTCCCTGCTCCCATTTACTCAGGGTGCCATGGCTAGAAAAAAATGTAAGGAATGAGTAGTATCTCCTGCTTACCTTGGTACTAGGGCTACTTTTCCTCTATAAACAGTAACAGAAAGAAGTGATTGAGAATGGACTTTCTATGCTGGAATTCTCATGGAAACGAGCAAAGGGCCTCTTGGAGTTCGTGTGCTCAAGTTCTTGTACAGATTTGTAAGCAGCACTGACTGCTTTTACTCTCCTCATGGTTGAAGAACCTATTCCCACTGCAGAAGACACTGGATGGAAAGTCACTACATAGCAGTTGTTTGAAAAAGAAATAAAGAAGGAATTTTGCTTAATAATTTTATACTGCTTTTATCTACCAAGAATGGCAGCACTTTTTAGAACATTTGGAGAAGGCAGGAGGTGTTTTGTGGGAAGTAGTAATGAAAAATTCATGAAGGATTAAAAATAGTTGGATTTTTTTGGGTTTAATTCAGAATCTCTTTATATTTCCCTCAGTTTCCTTCCCTATTTTTATTGAATATAAACAAAGAACTTGTTCTAAAAAAGTTAAATGAATGGGAATGAACTAGAGTGAGATAAGATATAAATCCAATAATTCCTGAAGTAGGTGGTTGAACTCTAGGCCCTATATCTGTACCCAAGTGTTGAAGTGGTATGGTTTGTTCAGATGTTCAGACCATCCACAGATTTATCCTCAGTTACAAGGAATTTGTAGGTGACAAATTCCCTGACAATCTGTCTGTTTTCACTCTTTACCTGAGGAATGATGGCCTGAGACAGTGCAGTTGCATTTAGCTTTATCCAAACCTTTCACCAAGCCTACACGCCTTCTCTCTCACACTGCTCGAATAAAGTGTTCCTATAATACAGGGCTGTGGAGACTATAGGGAAAGGGATGGAGAAATTCAAGAACAGAGATAATTGATGTTATTCTGAATCATGTTATCTGGAAGATCTCTTCAACTGTAGCCCACTAGATGATACCAAGAGGAGCACTTAAAGCGCTGTTCTCTAGTGCAGGCACCCTGACACACTCTTACAATTATTCCTCCCAATTTACTCAGACAATTCCAAGCGTTCAGAAAAACTGCAGAAATGAGGTAGCAAGGGAATGGAGAACACATTGCCACTCCTTAGAGGCATGTAAAGCCCCTGCAAGAAGAGTGTCAATCCCCACTGAGCCAGGTTTATACAACACCCGAGCATAGGGTGACAGGAGCACAGGAAGATGTTTGAGGGGTAATTTCCAAACTGGAACCCCTTTCTATGACTAGAAATGCATACTAGAAATTCACAGATGATGAATTTCTGCATCATCCCCACTCAGGTTAGGTCTTAGAGCTAAGCAAATATGCCATCTATTTTCTAGTTTTCTTTATTAAAATCCACTTATATTTGGTCACACTGACCCAAACAAAACCAAGGTATTTGGTAATTTCATATAAAGCTGAGGTTGAAAGCCTACCTTCAATTACTATTTCCCCAGTAACATTTTCAAGGATTTTTATAGAAAGATACAAACCCCGCCCCCCGATTTAGGTTACTCTTTCAACCTCTAAATTTCAGAAAGATTTCAGGGTTAATATTAGTTTTGCTTGTTTTCTTTTTCTCACTATAAATATGATGAGTAGAAAGATGTTGCCATGGTGAGATTTTATAACGTACTTAAAAACACTTTTTACAGTTATGTACCACAGAGCCACCTTCACTTATGTGTGAATTGTAGAGACACATGAAAAGCCACCCCAAAAAAGTAGAGTCTACTGTCTCAGATGTTTGGAATTCTTACTTAAAGCACAGATGTCACAAACATTTTAGCAGCCACTATATTATTTGGAAACCTATTCCTTTACAGCGAGAAATGGGGAAAATGGTTGAACCAGGTGAATCCACCTTATGCTTAAAGTGTCACCATTACCTGTAGTCCAGTTCTGTAGTAAGCTGAATGAGAAATTGCAAATTAAAATTAACACAGAGCTTTTGCAATCTAAATTGCCCATTTGTAACCATGTGCTGCGGGAATCTTTGCACAGAGATGCTTTGAGCACTATTTTGCTGCTGCAAAAGGCAGAACTCTGACGAATTACTGTGGTATGGCATCATAGGTCCTTCTCCCACGAGAGCAGGAGCCTGGGGGCCCGGGCTGCACTTCAGCTAAGTCTGTGCTGCTCTGAAAATAGCAGGCTCTGGAGCAGACACCAGGCTCTGCCTCCTGCCCATTTGACTTTCTTACTGACATCTGGAAGCAAACCTGTGGGCACCGTGCCCAGGCACTGCTGGTGGCTTCCTTGTTCTCTTGGCATGCTCAAGCATTTCCCTTGAGTCTGAACTTGAAGGTTCACGGTCTGTACAGCTTTTAAGTCTGAGAAGTTCTGGGGCTCATCTTAAACAGATAACATGGGCTTGTGCCCTGGAGTTTCTCCAAGAACTTTAGAGCTCTTAAACCTCTGGCGTACCTGCAACATGTCCATACTGCTGCTTTGTCTGGGATGGAGCTGAATGGCTCCCACCAGAAAAGAGAAACTTTAATTAACACTTCTTTTAAACAAGCATTTTAAGCAGACACAGCAATGCTTTCTCACTAACCCCAGAAAGATATGTAACCCATCCTGAGCATATCACTAGCTAAAATGAAACGTCACACCAGTCTGAGTCCAGTTGGGAAAGAGGAAACAAAGCTCAAAACAGTCTTTTCTGTGAGCTGGATACATTTATAGTCTGAAGAAGGCCCTGCAATTGCTTGCTTGTTCTGTGAGTGCTAATCTGTGCCAAGCAGCCGTAAACTCCCTGAATTTCCCCTGGAAAGAATAAACTCCCTGAATTTCCAAATAAGTGCCTCTTCTAAGGTTATGGACTCAGTTGTGCATCCACATGAGTGGGGCAGCAGCAGAAGGCAGCAGGGTACCTACATCTGGAATTCTGCATAGGCCAGGGCAAAAGGAGTCACATTGATACCCTTCCTTTCACCAGCACTAACTCTTGGGTCCACATTGTCACCAAGAATCAGCCGGCTCAGAATGTCCAAGGACTGAAGGAAAAACCCTGCAGAACCCACAGCCATCCACTGGCAGAATCAGGGGCTTCAAAAGCTCCAGCAGAATTCTGAACATTTGTACAGTATTTGTGGATGATGCACAGTGGCCTCCTGCGTCAAACCAAAAATCATATATACACACCTGTAATACATTGTTATCTACTTTATGATATATCGTGTTGTATATGTATTTCTGGAATTTACTCAGTTTTCAAAAGGTTTCATTGATTTTTGGAACTAGCATTTCAAATGTAAACATTGCTTTGGAAAAGGGAGAAAGGTGCTACACAGACTTAGAGTACTAATCTGAAATTGTAGCACTTTGCTGACAGCATTTCTAGGTTGCCTGGTCTATATGCTATATTTTAGAGCTCTGAAATAGTTGAATTAAAGAAAAAATAAATCAAATCACTGGTTACATTCACTTTCAATACTTATGAATCATTTAGTTCAAAAGCAGGTACTCATTTAATGACTGTGTGTGATATACCTCCTGTGAAGATAAAACCTAAACACCAATTATTGCTAATAAGTAAGGTTAAATATCCACCAAAAGCTTACAAGCAAGTGTAAACACTCCTGGATGCCTGTGCTCAGATGTGGTTTCAGTCTGAGAGCAACAGGGATTGCACTGTTACTGCAGTCCAGTGACACGAGACAAAAATGTGCCCAAAAGTTAATAACTGAAAAGAACAAAACTATCATTTTAGAGGTAGGGATTGTTTTACTTGCAATGCTGCCTCTGTGCAGATACAATAAAGTCATCACACATCCAACCATCCATCCAAAAAGAGCCACTGCTACAGCTCCAGCCACAGGGAATGCAGCTCTGCTGCCACAGTTCACTGGCACTCCCGCACAAGAGAAGTGCTTCTCTGCTTGGGTAGAACTTTGGATTCGACTTGCTATTTAACATTTAAAATCTGGGTAAGTACAGAATATTTCTATAATCACACCCCATGGCCTTTGCCCTTCCTTCTGCTGGAATCAGGGAGACTTCTGTGGAACAGTCCTAAGAGATGAGGGCACAGGATGAGGTTATCACAGATCAGTTCAGATTCTACTACCAGACAAATATGAAACGTTGCGTTGAATAACAGACTTCTTCTGACAAAAATGAGAATGCCAAAGGTGCCTAGAAAAATGAGAATTACAAATCCTTTTAGCTTTCAGAATATATGCATATACCATTAATATATATTACCATATCAAATGTGTTTCAAAATATTGCCAGGACATGCCCAATTTGAGACCAACTTTTATCTTCTTTGTACTGATAATAATGGAGTGGCAATTTCTGCATAGTGAGTGAAAGACCATTACCTGCAGCAGATGTGTGTAGCTATTATTTGTTACAAAACTTGCACATATCCAAATAACCTCTTTTGAACATTTTGTATAAAAATGGAATACAAAGATTTTGGGAAATAAAGGAGTTTCCTGTCAAACCAAAGTCAAGAGTAGTATCTGATAATATGCAGAGAGACCACAATAGGAAGAATATCAATAGTAATTCCCTCAATCGCCCTAATTCACCCCAATCTACTCCAATTCTGATTAAAAAATAAAAATTTAAGGAAATCTGGCTTACAGCTATGCATTGTTGCACAATATTTTTAGATCCAAACGCCCTGTTACCTGATAATCTGCAACTTTTTCTGATTATGTGCACCCTATATTCGGTCTGAATAAGTCAATTTCTACAATGTCATAGTGAAAACAACAGAAAATTGGATCATATGTTTTGAAAGAAGCAGGAAAAATTTTTAAAATTCTATTTCAACACGTAAATGCCAGCTAAAAAGAACAAAAAAAACACAGATGAATAAATTTTAAAAAAAGAGGAAAGTGACAACAATGGTTGTGTAGAAGAAATCTCTGCTTCGGAGGGTAGGAAGTTTTCAAAATTCAGAACTTTGTATTTCTTTATGAAATATGTATAAGCGGTAACAGCCCCTTCCTAGCTACATACAGCTGTATTTGAAGTATTAAACCAAGGACACTTCTATTCTCTACAGGAGAATAGAATGGGAACAGATCTTCACAAGTGTGAGTTGTATTTTATTTATGGCCATGATTCTCAGAAATGGCTGCATTGGTATTTTATTTCCCCAGACTTTTAAAATAAGTCACTTCTGGAAGGGAACTTCCATCCAGCAGCAGAGTTCAGCAGTGCCAGCAGGCTGAAGGAGGGCTGGTCCCATGGCCCAGCTGCACTGGGGCCTCGTGCAGCTCTCAGTCAGCTGCAGATCTGCGTGGTGGGGCAGTGTAAAACTGACTCCACAAACCACCTGCTAATTATGTCTTTTTGTTCTGAGGTACGGTGGAATTCAATTCCAGGTTAGGATTTAAATAGTCTGCAATTTCAGTCTTCCGTTTCCAACTTCCTACATAATCCCTCCAACACGTACTTGGCAACGTATCTTTGTCTAACTGGCCATGTGTCCAGCTCCTTGGGAAGAGAAATCTTGGCACAACTGACAGCAGATGAAAGGACATCTCCCTCTGTCATGCTCAACAGACCCTATTTTTCATCCATGCCCTCAGTCCTTCTGGAGGAGACGTGAATGTGATACTCCTTAGTTCATTCAAGGTCACAGAATCACAGAATCATGGATTGGTAGGGTTGGAAGGGTCCTCTGGAGATCAGTCTAACCCCGTGCCAAGGCAGGGTTACCTGGACCAGGTGACACAGGAACATGTCCAGGCGGGTTTGGAATGTCTCCAGAGAGGGAGACTCTGCAACCTGCCTGGACATCTCTGCCACCCTCAGTGGGAGGAAATTTTTCCTCACCAGATCCTTACTAATCTGCTATGAAAGCCTTCTCTTCTGCCCTGGGTGATAGATTCTTTAGTTTCCCTTTTTTCTCTGTTGTGGAAGAACAGCTCCTATGCAAGGACATGAAGACAAGGAACAGCCATGTGGAAATTTTAATAATAATAATTGTAATAGCAAAATGGAACATGAATGTCCCCCCTTGCACAATGCATATCATATTTTAAGGTTACTATACTGTTGTTTTAAATCAATAATCTCTTTCAAGCAGACTAGTGAAATAGACACATATAGACATGCATTCAAACAGACAGAAACGAGGAACACAATATATAGAAAGAAAGAAACCACTATCTTATGCATTCACTTCTTTCAATTGCTCAGACTAAATCAAAAGCAGGAGACCAGGCACGTTATACACCAGTATTTATGGGGCACTATCCAGTCTCACTGTGACGTACATGCACAGTTTTGTACTCCTAATTTCAACACATATGCATTAGATATGTGTCCTATTTTTATCCTGTTGTACAAGCGAAGGGAAATATAAACACGGAGCCGTTTCCCTGACAAACCAAACAGTGAGACAGGACCATTATCTCTGCGCCATCCATCTCGAGCGCTGTTTGGCACAAACGGCAATGGCTTTCAATATTGCCTTTTTTGCTTCCCCCCTCGCTGTGTTTTCAGCAATTTTAAAGTATTTTCACAAGTGGAAGAGCGGCACTGTTTCCCCGGCCCCCTCGTTTCCATGGATGCGCTCTGTGCGGTTGCCGTGGGGACGCGGCGCTGGGGGGGTTTGATCCCGCTCGGGGGGCGGCGCGGGGGGGTCTGGCACTTGTAATGGGTGAGAAGTTTAATTGAAAATTAAGTGGGTGCTTCTTTTGAAGTGAGTCATGTGCTAGTGGATTTATTTTGCAGGAGCAGAAGAGTCCCGACTGCAGGGAGCAGGAGGTTCGGGGAGATGAATTGCACACAAGTGTTGTGATGATTCAGACTCGGTGCAGGTTTCTGTGTTGAAAGCCTTGCCCGTTTCTGTAGTAGTGCTTGAAAGGATTACAATGGGATGCTGCTTCCAGAACTGGGCAAGTGAGCAGAAGCATGTTGAAAAGCATATAAAAAAGCAATACTCAGGCGTAGGTTGCACTGCAGCAGCCCTGGGAAACAAAAAGGCTGTGGCTCATGCTCTGCCACCTCTGCAGAACTCATCGGGATTAATCTGCAAGGCAGCAACGCTGCCCCTGAGAGCGCCTCCAGAAGTACACCAGGCAGGTTAGCTGTGCTTTCGTACATTTTCGTACAATGCACTAAATATTTGGTATCTCCAAGAAACATCATCTTATCGACCAGCTGCATAGAGGACCATGTGATCCTTCCTTTGCCCTGAGGTTTCCCTGTGAGCGGTTCCATTGCCTCCACTAAGTTTTAGTGGATAGTAAAGTGTGGCTGGATGGCAAACTCTTGGGAAGACGTTACAAAATCAAATGCAAGGAGCCTTCGAAACGGCTTAGGACTCCTAATTGCTCTGACAATACTTCTTCTGGTATCAGGATAAGTAATAACAACAGATTGGAAGTGCTTTTGAGCAGAGCAAGGTAAGATAACTTCCGCAAAGGAAATGGATAATGAGGGCTGCACTTAGGGAGGGTGTCTCAGCTGCCACTTCTTATGAAAAAAAAAAAAAATTATACAATTTTTCCTTCTTACCCAAATAGATGGATTCAAATAAGAATTTGCATTGGCTGACAACAGTAAATATTTGTATTTCCAGCGTCTTTTACAGGTGTCCCAGAGTAAATTGGATAGATAACTTAACTCTTACTAAGACTTATTAAAAAATTCCATGAAATCATTGCAAGTCATTATCAATCAGGATTTTGCCAGCCTTCCAGCCACCTCCACTAAGCCCACCCTGAATCCTGGCACAGCTGCATGCTGTTGGAGAAACATTATAATACTCACCTATTTTTTAATTCTCACAAGCACCTCCCCAGTGGAATTTCTGGGATCTTCTCAATAATCTTATCATTTCCACTTTGAATTCAAACTCCTCCCTAGGTTGTTTCCAAAACACAGAAAAAGACTGTCCATATTTGTGGAACTTGCAAGACAGGTCATTAATCAATTTTAGAGGAATCAAAACTGGATAGTTTATGTACAGTTTGAGTTTAATATGAAATAAGAGTCAAATGAATTCCTCATCAATAGAAAGTCCAGCACTACTGTTGTATCTGTGTTCTAAAGGTGGAGCCTTGCTGTTTTTATGCCTCATATTTTGGTTTGACAAGCCAGCACGGTTCTTAGAGCAATATTGCAGGTGTCCTTCGTGCAACACAACCATCCTCAACCCCCTGCACTGCCTTTGGCAGTCACCAGGGAAATAAATACACACATGTGACTCTGTATTGTACCAGCGCCTCGTGCTAACCTCACTCTGTCTGTCTGTCTCTCAGCAGTATTTCTAGGGCACCACACTATGGGAATGCTAAAAATTGTCCTTGACAGGAGCCGAACCCACACATGCTCTGTTTCTAAAGGAGCAGTGTAATTTCTGGTACCAGAATGCCACTTCTAATTCTGGAAGAACGAATCCTGCTAGATAAAATAATTGACCAGCATGGTAGCCCCACACTTGAAGTGGGCTTAAGCCAAAACTCTGTTCCAGTCTTCAAATTCTGGTGGTTGATCCAATTTTTTTATTTTTCCTCCCACCCCCACAACTCATTTTTCCACTTTAGGATCAGGGAAGGGACCTAAAATACCACCAAATACACATTTCTCAGGAGTAGTGGGCTGCAACCCAGATCCTCTAAATTTTACATAACACTGCACACAACTGGGTACATCTCTGGACATTTTTTAGATCCTCACATTAGTATTTCTTAGCAATATATGCTCAAAAGCCTATCTGAGAAAAGCAACTACAGGAAAATAAAGCAAATACCATGTATGGCAATAAAAATAATTGGCACTTTATATACCATATTCCCCTAAGTTCAGATATGTTCATATTTTAATGTTAATGGAAATATGAATGGAAAATGGGCAGAGGCTTGTGCTCTTATAATTTTAGTACGCTCTAAAAACAGTTATGTGAGTGTCATTACAGAGAAGAATGACTTGGCTTCACAGACCTTGTCTTCACTCAAAAAATAACTTCTTTTTCATTGCAGGGCTAACAAATTAAGAATTTTATGCATTATAACATTTCTAGAGAAGCAGACATTCTAAGTCACTTGAAGGAAAGCTGATCCTTGTGGTTTACAATTTAAAACCACTGCACAGATTCTAGTCCCCAGCTTGGCTGAAGGCATGGGCTCTTTCCCTAGACAACAGAGAGGGATGGAATCCTTAAAACTCCGTTGTGGACCATACATGCTGGATGTCAAAAGTGATTGCTTTGAAACCAACCCAAATTTTAGACTGTGGTGCATGTGTTGGTATTTTGTAACCCTTTGCATTAATTCCTGCCAGTATGTTACAATGGCAGCAACAAAACCACTTAAGAAACCACGGTTACTATTTGCTAATAGAATTTGTGAGAGTGAGCAGGGAAATTTTTAGTTAATAATGCATACAAGTATAGCCTGTGGAAAGAAAATTCGGATTTTGAGGTCAGGGCTAATAAACATGTGAATGTGAATATTAGAGGAGAAGAAGCTTTTCTGTGTACACCACAATGTATTGCCTGATAATGGTCTGAATTTTGGGAGAAATTGGCTTCCTAGGTAATCAAGAATGCAATCTTTGCATGAAACCCACACAATATTCTGTTGCTACAGCATTGGTAAAGTGCCCACGTGCTACTTCCTGTACAGAGAGGCTGAAACAGGTCCTGCCTTCTTTCCACAGCTCCAGGAAGAGCTGCCTGTGGCTGTACCTATCCACAGCCTCTGTTCATCCCTTCCCAAGTTGCTCTTTTCTAGACTTGGCACAAGGCCAGAGCCCAGGGAAGCAGCTGGGGTTATTTGTGCTGGTACCGGTGGGTTTTGCTGTGGGTCTCAGGAGGAGAAAGAGAATTACAACAGACAGAATTTACCTCTTTTTTTCACCTTCCTAATTTTCTTACCATCATAAGTTACCTGCTTTTCTTTCAGTTACATACTATAAACCTCCTAGAAATTAACAAAATATTTTCCATTTCTCTTTGGAAAAAAAAATTAAATTAGTGAAAATAAGCAAAATAAATGAACATTTCCAGTCAACAATGAATGAGGTAAGACTTCAGGCAGCACTCTGAAGCCCTGTAGGCCAGGTTCCTCTCAGGACCCACCCCAGGGGGAATGTTACCAGCTGGCAGATCCGAGGAAACTGAAAGAGGTAACAGAACATGCTCATGGCACTGAATTTAAATGTCAGTCATACTGGCATTCAAATACATCAAACACATTATTTGTACAAAGGTTTGACTGCTTAATATCTTCTTATTGTGGAAATAAAATCAATTTCACCATTACATAAACCAAGACATAGAATGACTCCAAACCCATTGGTCACAGGAATGGAAGTAAAATCCCTTGTGTTGACATGGTAGTGGAAAATACTGTGCTACATTTTACCTTTCTGTGAACAGTAATGGAAAATGTATAGAAATAAAATATGTTTAGCAATGCTGGTATGTGTGTACACCATATTATGCATGGCTTGGAAGTCTGGATGCTGCAGGAAGGGCAGCTAAGCCATGATACTGTTAGTCAGGTCTGTCCCACTCAGGTCTCCAGACAAAGATCAGAGGCAGTAGCTCATGCAAATGTTGCATTTCCAAAGGGGCTGCAGAGATAGTAAAATGAAAATCATCTTGAAACAACTACAACATTATAAAATATATATATATATATATTATTCACTGGTCCCATTCTCTCGACTGCAGTTAAAAGGCAATCTGTGAAATAATGAGCAGTAAAGTAGCCAGTGTTTTTTTCTGCTGGAAGCAATTGCTCCATGTGGCTCTGAGTCCTTTTCAGCACTTCTGCTCCATATATTTAAAATTTCTTTATTTAAAAACTCTGCAGCTTGCCCTGTTCTTTGCCAATGGAGACTGAATGATGAATAAAATAATTGCTAAATAAAATCATTGCTGATAGAACAGTCTCAGCTATTACTTAATTAGTAGAAATTTGCTGATGTTTTTCTCTACTTGCATATCCATTACATAAACGTGATGAAGGACTTCCGACTTTCTCCTTCCAAAATTTATTTTCAATTTGCCTAAATTCTGTATAAAAGTGGCAGATTGCTGAAAATTTTGGAATTGACACAGGAGGAGTTGAGGAGTTAGAAGGATATAGAAGGGTAAGATGGTCGGAGGTAGGGAGAAAGATAACTTTACCCAAGTATTACTCAAAGGAAGAAGGAAATCAGATAAAATTGCTAAGCAAGATGCTTCCATATGATGTACATGAGAAGAATCAGCAACAATCCCCTTAGTTTTTTATGCCCATTACATCACTCTCTAAGCAATGGAGTTTTTTCAGAGGACTCACAGTCTCCAGTCAGTATTTATTCCAGCTGATATTCGACTGATCTGCTTAACAGTGAAAGACATGGTAGATCAAAGGAAAGGATAAAAACGCAACCCCCAAGAAAACCAGAGTAAATCAACCTCCCACTGATCAAAGAACAGTTCTGGCAGTGGGAAGTGCCTTGCACCAGGCTGTCAGGAAGGGATGCAGCCAAGCCCTGCCTGGGCAACGCGGAGGTGTGGGTTCAGACTGCCCCAGGCTGGCAGCTGGAGCAGACACAGGGCTGCCCTGGGCTGGGAGAAAGTGAGCACTGGTTTGTGAGCCCAGGGACGTCCTGCAGGCACAGCCTGGCTGCAGTGGAACATCCTGTTCTTGCATGGCACTCAGCAGCCTCCTGGACTGAAAGAGGGGCTGAGTGTTGGGGTCTCTCATTTGCCTCTTGGTGAGGAGTGATTCCTCTTGGGATGTGACCCCTGCAGGGAATTCTGCCACAGCAGCTGAGCAATAGATAGAATGGAAGTTTTTCAGTGTTCAAATGAGAAGACCTGAAATGAACGCTCTTCTCTGGTGAAATAATGATCTGTTTTCCAGTTCATGCAGAAGGTTTTGAAGCAATAGTAAGAAACTCATAGATGTGATGGATTAAGTAACATAGAGCAACATCTAACTGAGCAGGTCCCAGAACTTCCCATGCCATGAGTGAAATGCCTCCCTTGTAAAGAATCGTATTGTATTTTACAAACAAAAATCCCACTTAGGCATGGAAATGGAAGAAAAATGCATGGTTTTACTAGAGAAACACTCTTTTATTTCCCATGAAAGCATCAAAAATCTCTTAGAATTAGCCACACATCTGGTGCTGACACACCAGGTTAGAAGAGACTGCTAAAAGGAGCTGGCTGGAGTTCCAATGAACAATAACCAGACAAGGGGCTGACAAAAAGACAGAAGGTGACTTCGGAGGTGCATCTCTTGAGATGCACCCACAGCAGCAGTGGCTGAAGCCGAGCAGCAGCCAGGGCAGCCCCAGCAGCCTTGGGAGGCTGCAGAGAGCAGCAGCTGGCAGGGCTTGGTGGAGCCTGGGCAGCAGCAACCTCCAGCTCTTGGGTCCCTGCTCTGCACTGAGACCCACGGTGAGCACCAAGCAAAGGAGGGAATGGGAAGTTGGGAAGACTGGGAGCTGAATCTTTGGGGCAATTAGCATATTACAGACAGGTTATTTTGAAGGGAAAATTTGTGTGGTGGAAGGGAAGGACAAGAAATGTGAAGTAAAAAGTGTCAGTGGTCTGATTCCTCAGATTAAGGAATTCCTGGTGGAACAGCACTCGATTTGCCTGTGGTAGGTGATGGGCCAGGCCTCCAGTGAGCTCTATGTGGCATTCCCACACAGACTGACTTTATACAATTCCTTTTCTCCCAGTGGCAATGGCACAGGTCTTCTCTCAAATGTACACTTTACAAAAATGAGCACGAATCCCATAGTTCATAATTGATTACAATTCCATTAGGAAACAGCAATATCTGCAAGTCTTATATAATCTAAAGATGAATCAATTCTAAGTATATTAGTGCTTTTAACAATTCCAAAATCTGAATTAAATGCTTTACAAATTATGAAATCCTCATTTAATTACTTTAATAAATCTTGTTTACAGATTACTGTGAAAATCAGTGAAAACTAATTCACTTTGACTGTTTTGTGTGCAGTGCTGACAAAAATAGAACAATTTTTCTTTCTACTATGGTCTGGAAAGTGGAGAAAAAAGCTTTAATTGAATATAATCACAATATGCTAGCAGCACATGTTATTTTCCCACTATTATAACTTGATATTTTTAAGTTTGAGGAAGTAATGCTTTTTATGGGAAAGGACTTTAGTCTCATTTATTATGGGAAACAAACATTGAATATAAACCGGGTAACATATTTTAATTTAGCTTAGAAGATTTGAGTTTTGAACACTTTGTCTTAACAGTATCAATGTCCAAGACATTTACTGCATGAGTTCATCTGTTGTAGTCATTTGTTGATGGTTAGTGATCAAAATACAGCAGGATTTGGTCTGGTGTGTTTACAAAGCTCTGGCAGCCCCTGGGCCATATAAACCAGTTAAACATTTTGATCCTGGCTCTCCAGAACCAATCTAGCACAAAGGCAAGGATTCCACTGAAGTGTAGAGGAAGCACAGTCCATGATTGTGAGTTGTTAAAGACAGAAATCTGGAAGTTCCCTGCTTCACCATTTCTGTCTTGTCCATATTCTTAATTGTTAACAGGCTTCTGAAAAAATCATCAATTTCTACACTTTTAAGTAAACAAACATGCAGGATAGGAGGCTTCTCCTTCATGGGGATGTGGCTCAGCCTTTGGGTTTTCTTCCCTTTTAGGGTCTCATGTAGAGCTTACCTCACTCTATGCAAGGATTCTCATTGGCATTGCTGGAACAAATGCAACCATGGAATCCTTCGAGGAACACAGCACCAGGTTAAATGTTAGTTATAAAGCACAAGGACTGTTTTCCACTTTGGCTCATTAGTGATTTTCCTTCTGCAACCCAGTTAAGCTGAACCAAGCCACACATGGCATAGCACAGAGGCAATAAAAACAGAGTTGGACCATATGCATTTCCACAAAACATGAGCATCAAACCAAGAAAAACTAAACTCCATTAGCATTCTTTTCAAATTAATTCCTGACACATGAATTAACAATTTGCCCAGGAACCCAAAGAATACTAAGTCCCTCTCAAATGGGTAAAAAACAGGCTTAATCAAAACATGCATTACCTCTCCAGTAAATATCGGTGTAAATCTCATGGGGTGTGAGGTGTGCACAAGGACAGGGAGCTTAGTCATCTGTTTATACTGACACTCATCCAGAAAATACCTTCCAAACCTCCCTCTCTTTCAAAAGGTATAATTTCTGTTGTCATACCCTTCAGAAAGGAGGATCTCCACTGTAATAGCCTTTGTCATTTCGTAGTCACGTAGACAGTCTTAGAGTGCATAGATTCAGAAGTCTGAACCTTTCAATTATTGTCTTCTGATTTAAACTATTCAATTATTTGAACTCTTGGCTTATAATTTCTTACTGACCTAGTTCCACCTGAAGCAGATCTGTTGCCTGCACTGTGTTTATCAGAAGTGCTCCTTTGGAGAGCTTAGTAAGAATAGTTATGAATACGCTTGTTTTCTGTCAATGTATTTGGAGATTATTTCAGCACTCAGAAGATTGTTTCTATAAATGAAAACAGTATTCAGTTAATAGCTGACACATTTTTGTATGTAGTAGGGCACAACATACACACACAATAGGTTTCCTAATTGCTGCACAGGACTATTATCATCATATTGCATGCGCAGTATTACAGTTCAAAAGCATTTTAAGCAGTATCATTTTCTTCAGGCTTGGCACAGCTCTTTTCTTTTGATTCCTGAAATCTGAACCCTGATGTGAGGAAGTGAGGGCTGTGGACATTTCCATTGTTCAGCAGCAGGAACAGGATTTGCATTCAAATGAACCAAAAAAAGGAAGAGAAGAGGTCTGTAATTAAGACAGTGCATACAGAGTTTAGTTGATAAAAACTCCAAAAGCTGATGATAATTTTAAAGGAATACATAGCCAAAGATAGGGTTTAAGCACACTAGAGCCTTTCCAGTGAAGCATTTAACAGGATGCCCATTTTAAGTGACCCAGCTGAAACCAGCACCCCTAACCAGGCTGACTCACGTGGTGTAGATGAGGATGAGAGGTGGATTCAGTTAACATGGTGCAAAAAGTACCTGCACTGACCTGACAGCAGCCTCAGTGAGAGCTGCCCCTGGTGCTGGTGAAAAATTTGCCTTTGCAAATTAAGCAATATTCTGGTATTTAAAGCATCTGGCAATGGTTGGTATCACTATAGAGGAAGGGAAGTTGGAGCTTTGGGAAATAAAGGAAACAAAGTTCTGAAACTTGATGTAAAAGGTCATTCTTTCAAAAAAATGTTAAGTCTGAGAAAAAAACTCCATGAAAGCTCTAAAGCAGGAGGACTCATGGTCACAAGCCTGAGTGATCAAAATTGTCCACAAAATGATATTTCTTGGATATGTTATATAAAACCCCCATAATTTATGGGAACAAACAGTTTGTTCCAGCAGAATTCCTGCCAGTCACACAAGATGAGGAGAGGAGACCATTATTTTTAAAACTGAATTTTGTCCTGAGAAACTGTAAGTCTGCTTTGCGTCTGAGAGGAGAAAGAGTCACTGCTGGTCTGCGATCAGTCATAGATCAACATATTACCTGGTGCTGTGAAGGACATTGTGCCAAGCTAAGACTCACATTCAAGGAACTAAGAAGGATTTGAAAGAGTGACAAGAGTGTTGGTATTAAAATGTTGCTATTTTATAACTTTTTAGTCCTTTGCTTTCCAAGGAAGACACTGCCTTCTGCAATAGGCCGTGGAGTGTCTGTTTACACATGAGGTTGTGGTGTAAGTCTATGAGAATGAATTTTTGCATCATCCAGAAGCTATTAAATTGTCATGATAGAAAATTGGAGCATTATCTTTTAAAGGGCATTTTTTCAACCATTACTCAGGTATTTTCCTTCTCCTTGCCATCACCAGAAACACAGGATTCTCACATTTAATCAGTGATTTCCTGTAGAGTGGACCTGATGAACTAAAATGCCTGATTAATTTTAATGATGGAATATAAGACTTCTGCAATAATATTTTCCTTCTATTCATGGATTATGTTGGCTTGTTTGACCTTCTCATGGAGACAGACTTTAAATGCTTTAGATATTAAGAGCCATTTTCTCTAATTTCAGAATCTGCCATACACATAATACCAGCTGAATTTCTTAGTGATTGCTCAGTTTGTGCATTGGGTCTCTGAGCTTATTTTGTCCTCGTATGGTGGATGAGAATTTGGTACTTTATCCCTCAAATAAAATCCTCCAGACCTGTGTGAATTTCATATATTGTTAGTTGGAAGCCCACGGGGTAGAGCCCAGTTCCCATCAGGCTTTGTGAAGCCTAACGAAAAGCTGGAGCGTTTTCCAAGACGTTTGGAAGTGCAGGGATATTGATCATCGTGGTTTGCACAGCAATGCTCTGTCATCTGCTTGAGGGCAAGTCTGAACCCACTGACTGAAGCCCACAGACCACAGTCTTGCCTTTATATTGCTCTACCTAATAAATAAAAAATATTACTTTCAAGAGAAATGTATAAAGGAAATGATTAAACACATTCTTTGACAACCCCAGAAGTTCTCGGTCCTCCAGCAATCTCACTTGGAATAATGCTTATAGAAACGCTCCTGTATTTCATCTGGATCAGATTATCCTATTCCCAGTCTGTAATTTCCAAAAACAATGGCACATTTGTCCTTTTTTCACTTTGAGACTCTGCATGAAAATATTGCAGTGTTATAAATTACATGTTTGCAGTTTGAGAAAAGCATTATTTGCACCCCATGTATAAGCCAAAGAATTACTCCATCCAAGTAAATCTCAATTATCAGTGTTTCCTGAAAAACAGTATTGGGGAGCTCTGTGTGAATTGTTTCTATGGACTCCTAATTTCAGTTACAAGCTGGTTTTCCATCTTTCTGTGCTTTAAATTCAGACTATGATACGTCTGTTACGTTTTTTAACTTGATCCAGTCTTTAAAAGAAAAAAGTTGCTTTAAACATAACATAATGTTTCTACTGAAAATGCATTAGCCAAAATAGCACTCAGTTCTTTCTTACAGAGATGTGTTATTCTGCTAGGACTGAAACAAATAACATGTGGAAACAAATCTGTTTAAAAAGTTCACAGCTTTGCATGGTTATTCAGCTATCTTTAACTGTGGTCTAAATTCCTGGAGTTTTATTTTATATAGAAACTGATCTGCAGAAAATTTGAATTCAGGTGACCTTGTGTAAGTTGGGACATCAGAGTTCCTGCTTTTTCCAGAGCACCCTGGAATGGGTCTCAGCCCAGATCTGGTCAGAACCACCAGGGAAACAATGACCATGACAAAGTTTGCTTTCGAGCGACGTTTGTGGTGTGCAGGAGAGGAAAAGGACCTCTGTGGTGGACAAATGCTCCTGCTAAGGATTAATATTCCCTTGTCTGAATTGGGGCAGCAGTTCTGGCTGCTTTGTGCTGCACTGTAAATAGCTCAGGTGCTCTCTGGCCTGGGTGCCAGCTTGGGCACCAGCTCAGCCCCCCACAGCCACACTGGCATTTGTCACGTCTGCCTACAGCAAATACTTGGGTTACATTTGAGCATGCTGAATGTATCAATACGCAAATATTTAATACATTAAACAAGCCTGTAATCATCTCCACTTTCGAAAGAAACCAGTGCTTTCAAGCAAATGTTATTTGCAAATTAGTGCTGGGAAATCTGGATATAGGAACATTAAGCGAATAGTCTGCTATCATTAAGTGTATGGCAAAGACAGCAAAGAAAGTGGTCTGATGTTTTGATCACAAAACCACAAAACCATCCATCTGTTCTCATAGAATACCATCACTTACTCTAAATTTGGCTATCATTGTTAAGAAAGAGTAACTCCTAAACTTTGAATGCTCCTTGCTGAACTCGAACTTAACCCCCCCATTAAAGAGCAGTGGAAAACACGAGACAGTTTGTTTCTTTTAATCCTTTCCTAATACAGGCTTATATCTGAATTATCCTACTTTTCATTTCATTCAGCAGCTCTCACAGATACTACCTGTTGGTGGATTTATGATAATCCCATACATTATTAACAACTCCAGAATTTTTCAGCAAAAAACACAGGGAGGTGTATTGGAACAGCCATGTCTTAGGAGCTGTTGATCTTTCCATGTGACATTGTTAATTCCACTGATATTGGACAACTGGTACACAGACATTACCTGCATTTAGTTAATATGAACACTTATATTTCAATAGCACAGTGGCACTCAATCCACTCACATATGGAACACATATGGAATTAGCAGGAGTCCTGTATATTTTGCATACTGTTACTCAACTTATCATAAGCAAGTGCACAGAAAGTGCATCCTACAGATTCCCTAAAAATTGAGCAGACCTTCATCTTTATCTCTGTAGTCATTCCCTCTTGCTTGGTGTCCTGGTGGTTTATATCAGTAAGTTTCTTTGTGTATTTTTCCCCCATTGTGGAATATTTCCCAAATGGCTATGAGATAGTCCTTAGCAAGTAACTGCAGTTATACTTTTAAAGGGCAAGGGAATTATTTTTCTCACTAAAAACATGGAGCTGAATGTAACTTATCAGCTCATGTAAATCAGTCAAGCTTCATTAATCTCAGAGAAATTGCATCAAATTGGCCAAGGTGAGGACCAGACCCTTAATTATTGTCTCAGTAATAGACTTTGACCCTCTACCTTAAAACTATGGCCACCAGGCAGTTTTTAAACTTCAGCTTTTCATAAGCAACTAGGATTTCACTCAGAGGAGCTCAGATATTAAATAAAAATTAAAATGTGTATTGGGGATTCTCACTGTACACTTTAAGCATATAATGCCACATTTAGACTTTTCATTCCTGCTTAGTTGAAAATAATTTCTTTTCTTACCTGTATACTTTCATTGAGGCTGCTTCTTTAACCTTATTATTTCTTACTGAAAGCAACAGTAACAGTTCTGGTATGCATAGATTCAAAATACCTGTTTACAAAGAAACAAATGCTTTAGTCTGAAATTTAAAATAAATTACCAAGGTCCTGTTTGCTTTTCAGAAATAAATGTCTCCTTGTATTCCTTAGAGGAAATACTCAATGCAGAGAATGCAGGTAGCTGGCAGTGGTCAGAAGACTAAGTAGCTCCCAAAGGATTATATTTTAGATTTTTTCAACATCTAAAAGCTGTAATGGAATCAGATCAGCTTCCAAAACACCAAGCTGGTTTGGTTTCATCGAATTAGAGATTACAGAGTGTTCAAGTGTTCCAGACATCATCTGTGTGGTACATGTGTGAAATGGTGCAGGCACCGTACCCTCTGCACTGCCAGGATGCCTTGCTCCCTCCTTGAGGCGGGTCCAGGTCCCTGAGCACCCACACCATCCTCATGAGAATTCACTCCCATCTTCCTTTCTGAAATCACCAACTGGTTTTCTCTGAGAGGACACCCCAACACAGCTGCTGCAGCATTTTTCTCTATCCTCCACCAAACAGACACAGTGGATACTGCTCCTACTCTGTTCTGTTCACTCCTCCACGGACAAATTCTCAGGAATAGCCCTTGTGCCCTCACAGCAGAGTGGACACGTAATACACACCTGGCATCTTACAATAAGAGCACAATCTTAAGAGCTTTTTAGGCACTTCGAATGCAAAAGACATATTAAACAGTAATTATGTCCCCAGGTCTTGAAGGAACTCGCACAGCGAGCCCTTGATCTGCTTCTGTGGAATAAATGAGGTCTGAGGACTGATCCCCGGAGCCAGCGCCCGCGGCTCTCACAGCTCCCGGCTGCTGTGCAGAGCAGAGGAGTCACAGAAAACCATCCCGGATGGAATGGCCTCTGAACGGGAAGCAACGTGATTGCTAGGAGATGGAGCAATCATGGACTAATGCCCTGCTGCTGCTCAAGTGCTATCCAGGGTAGACAGCGTTAGTTTAACCCAGTGCTTACTGGTGCTGAGCATGGGGATGTAATTCAGCAGCAGTGATCCCAAAGGACAATCCAGAAACAGCTTGTAAAGGCACAGGGATGTGACACATCTCCTAGAACCACGGCTTACACTAATTTAGGGCACATAAGCCATGAGCTTCCACTGTGCCCATGAAAGCAGTTACTCACTCTTCCTAGAGTGGTGTGCACTAAAAACTAATTAGTGTCATGACGCATTTTAAACCAAAGTCGTCATTGATGTTATGGAGGAGCACAGGACAGCTGTTTCTTTTGCAAGTTATAAACATGATTTGTCTCTTTTTCTGTTTGGTAAGGCAAAAAAAAAAAAACAACTATTAAAAATGTTTTCAAAATTGCCTGCTAAATTCAACTAATATTTCTAAGAAAGGATAATTTATGTTTTAGAGAAAAGAAACTGGACTTTAGGAGGGCAAACCAAAGTTTCTGTATTTACAGTTACTATTTAAGATGGACAACTCAGGACCTGTTAGAAATGTAGGGTGAGTAAGAACTGCAGGTCATCCTGAAAGCAGCTATTGGGCTGCAGGGACTTTACGTGGACAATTCCTTAAGAACCCATATGAAGGATGACTTTATTTGATCTTCTCATTACAAAAATATAAAAAGTCTAGGGGTGCTAACTGAATCTGCAGATGACAAAAGGTGAGAAATAGATGCCATATGGGAGAGAGCAGTATCATGCAAGAAGCGTGATCTTCAGGATTGAAATTACAAAAATCAGACAGATTCTGCCAGTGTTAAATAGAATGCCAGTACCTGGGGACTTACATCAAGTTCTACTGAAATCTAGGGGCTATTAATGACACATGGTGTGTTCATGCTGTGGCCCAAGGCAGAAAAAGGCTTCTTGGTCACTTCTGACGCAGCTCTGGTCATCTGGTCCTAAGCAAGCAAGATAGACCAATATAAAGTGCAGCAATGAGGAGAAGGACTATGAGAGAGGTAAAGGAAAATAACAATCTCCTTTATAGAATAAGATTTAAGAGGAGCTGGTGTGGCAACCCGAGCAAGAGGACAGCTGAACAAGAGACAAAACTGCTTTTGGCATAGGTGTATTGGAAGGAAACCTCAAGCAGAAGTGCTGTTTGGGCTAATGAACAAAACTGGTGCGAGTACAAATGGTACAGGCTGGCTTTGCATATCCAGAGGTTGCGAGTAATATTTCTAATCATTAAAGGAGTGAGTTGCCAAAACAATTTATCTATCAGAGTAAGGAAAGCAATTGGCCTCAAAGCAAATGTGAGCCATTTATCCCATAGTTGCCCTAGAAAGTAAACAAAAGGATTTGATAATCCAGCAAGTCCTGTCCAATCTTATTTTCATTTTCCTGCCATGGTAATGCAGTGATGAGAAAGATGGTTTCATTTCAATGTCATAGAGTATTTGTGATATATAAATGTATAAGTTAATGTCTAAGGTTTTGGTCACAGGAAAGAAAATGTGAAACACCTCCATTTAAAAGCTGGAGCTCTCTTATAGTTACACCTGGATCAATACAAGGATATTTTACCCTAAACTAAACTGAACAGCAGTAACTTATTGTCAGGACAAAGTAAACAGCGACAAAGATCTTCTAGTTTGTGCATCAACTGTATACATGTTTCTTACTGACTCTATACTTACTAAAAGCTTAAAATAGCCCAACGTGAAACAGAAGCTGTCAGGTGGTTTATGCCCAAAATTCAAATCAACCTTGAAATTTGTACAGAATGTCCTCCACATTTAAGCTCTATGTATTTTAAGTTCATAGCCTGCTTGTTGAGGGAGAACACCAACTGGCAATAAACACTGCTTGTATTTTTCAGTCTACGACTGCAATAGCTGCAGAAGGTACCTTGATTAACTATAAAAAACAACCCCTACATCATCAGTGTAAACAGGAAGGCAAAGAGGAATTACATGCATTTCTAAACAGCATCTGACACCACGAATTGTCTGCATGGGAAGAAACCCCAAGGGACGTCTGTGGCACAAAGATCTTGAATCAGTGCTGACAACACAAGCCCTGGGACTAGAAGGAGTTGTGGCCCACTGATGTTGTGAGCCAATTCTGCACAAAACCATACACCTTTTCACAGAGCCACACTAATACAAAGTCATGCTGGGTTAGGTGAGCTGATACTCAGAGGTGCCTCTGAGGATGTGGGGATTTTGAACCTGAGCGTCAGTTGGTGAGGAAAATATGCCTACTAAATTCAAGAAAAGGAAGTTCTGCACTTGGATTCACCTTCCATTCTTCCATTTGAAATGTGTAGTCCAAGTTACCATCCACAGATCTACTTGTGTGATTAGGAAAAAACACTCATTTGAAATATTGCTCAATCACTGTCCACAATAGAGGGAGTGGAAATATCATTGGTGATTTGCCAGGCAAACCAGTCCCTTTTTCTACTGCAAATGTTTCTTAGGAAAGTTGTAACCATCAGACTTCCATTTTACCTTCTTTATGCTGAAAAAGCAGGTTTCTGTACCTGCTTTGGGAGCCTTGGGAAGGTATGGATTCAGTTAAGCTGTTAGTGAGAAGCAGGAACAAATTCCTGCTGTCCCTACAGCAAGGAGTCCTAGGTCAGGGCAGAGTGAGACTGCAAATAAAATTTCTAGCATAGTTTTTTTTTTTTTTTAATGTTGTGTTTAAAACAGCAATATTATTTCCTCTCTTGCTTCAAACTTGCTGAGGAAACAGTGAAAAAAAGAGAGAGAATGAAAAAAACCCTACCAACTCCCCAAAGTTTTGACAAGGGAGAGCCATCCTTGACAAATAAATTTAGGGACAAACTAAATGAAGAACAGAGATACCTAGAGCGGAACTTAGACACATTATCAGCAATTAAAGCTAAAGGAAAGAGCAGAAAATAAAAACAGAAATTAGCATTTTTCAAATGGAAATCTTTTTTTTTATCACCCATATTCTGAGACAAATTAACAGACACTTGGTTTCTACTTCATTACAATGCTGAGTTAATCAACTGTATGTAAGTCACCTTCAGCAATTCAGAGTACACAGCTCAGGAGAGGGGCACTTGTTCTCCCTCCTCTTGGAACTGTGCACTGTAAACAGGAAATGCAGATTCAGAGGGAAAACATGACAGTGATTAAATGTGTAAGTTCCACACTTTGCAGTAGGGTGCTGTTGATGTAAATGGTGTTGGGAGCAATGCTGGATTTCCTGTCCAAAAGGCTCAGTGCAGATGTCCATGTATGAAGTTAAACCAGAACAGGTTCTGCACTGCCTGTTCACAGTGTAAGGTTGGGAACATTCACTGAACAAGCCAGCATCAAGAATAACAAGGATAAGGAAGCATTAACATTCCTAATAATCCAATTTACAACTGTTTTAAAGCCATTTTCTGTTAACAGAGCAGTCCAAAGGGCCTTTAATGTAAACGAAGCCCTGTATCTCAGACATTCTTTCAGCTCATGCATCTGTACAATAATAAATACTTAATTACCTCCAGGATTGTTTTGGGGCCTAATTAATAATGTGAGTAAAGTGCTCTGAGATCCCTTGGATGAATGATAGCACAGAGGAGCAAAGTACAAAATATATTGTGTGAAACATAATGTTTTAGAAACCAAAATAAAGCAAAGCCAAGGATACCAAACAATAAGACTTCCTTGCCAGTTTTCATATCCTGTTGCCTCCTGTGTTCCCCTGCTAACTCAGACTTACATGGCTGAACACCCATGTCCAGCACAGCTGGACACTGGCACCTCAGAGGACAGAGCGTTGCATGGAAGTTCACCCTTCAGCATTGCACAGGGCTTGGCGTTGTTGCTCTGTGTGTGCTCCCTAACTCGTGCACCCAGTCTGCAAGAGAAACAACCCAGTGCCCTGGGCTGACACCTGCCTTGGCACTGCTGCTGCACTCAGAGGAGGAGGGATGTGTTCTCTCTCTCCACTGGAATCTCTTGGAGGGGAAGTGCCCTCCCTAATGTCCAGTGAGGGCAGAAAGTCTCCTTTTCATACCCAAGTATGGTTTGCTTCCTCATCCCTCAGTTTCTTTGCTGCCATTCTCACAATTTGCATTATGACCTCTTTTCTCATAAATGTAGCAACTTAAGATATTCTCTAAACATTCTTAAAATTAAAATATAATTTAATTTTAAGAAACAAACTATTTTAAGAAAGAAACTATATCACTTAGGCCAGGATGGCCATCTATCTAGAAATCCACCCATCAAAAAATTACAGCTCCATAGAAGACTGAATAGTAAATTAAAAAACAACAACAAAACCCCCAAAAACAAAACCCCAAAAAACAAACAAGAACCCCACCAAACAAAAAACCCAAAACCATCACCAACAAAAAAATCGCCCATCTTTATTTTTGCATTTCAATAAATGTACCTATCTTATAGTGCTATGTGTATAAAACCAGTCCCAGTTATAAATGATCCCTATCAGCTCCTGTTACAAAGTACATCACTGTGATTCAGCAGAGGTGAAGGGAACAGGGAGTACCAGGCAAGAGACTGTGCAGAGAGGTTTTACATCACACTGCCAAGGTCAGCCCCGCCGGGTGCTGTTCTGGCAGCGCTGATGCCATGTCTACATGGGGAAAGATAAGCAGGAAAGCAAACCAGAATTAATTAAACAGTGCCATTTTAAAGTATGTTCAATATATCCTGGAGTTCACGTGGATACTGTAATTCAGAAATAAAACTTTAGTTTAAGTAAAGTGAAATTGAATTTACTTAAAGATAATTTGTTTCTGTTGAGATTATCATAGAAAGGGATACTTAAAATAAATGTATGAATTTTGCAGTGAATTAATTTAGCTTAATTTTGTTTATGTGCCCCTGTCTAGACATGGTTTTAACTTACACACTTGTAGTAAACTTGTAGAAGAAAACATCTTTTAAAATCTTTCTGTGTATTTCTTTACCTTTGAATAACAGCAGGAAAAGATAGAAGTACAGTCATGTTCAATGACCATTGGGGAGGCCAGATTTTTAACAGAGGACTGTAATTTTGTAGGTGAAATTCTCTGTTGCCAGTTGTATTAAAGTAAATCAACATTTTGACTCTTCAACTAAATGTGGATTTAACTAACGAGAAAAAAAATCACAGCTGCCCAGGCAGTAAAACCTGAGTCATGGAAACAGGCAGCTTGTGAGTCCCCTCTGTATATCAGAACAACTGCAGCACTTCTGCTAAGCAAGATGCTCTTTTGTGAGAATGGACAGAAGTCTCCAGCCATCAACACTGCCCATCACAAGACAAGGTTGTGTTAAAGGTTCCACGCTGGGCTGCTGCTTAAATTCTATGGGCTTGGCCTCATAATGGCTTTTTGACCCTTTTTGTAAGGCAAATCTGCTTTCTTGACAGTAAGTATTTATTTGTGATGGTATAAAATAAGGCAGGAGCAGGGAAGAGCGCAGGTGAGAAGGGTGGAGGAGCAGGACTTGCAGGGGGCAGAGCCCCTGGCACAGCCAGGAGCCCCCCTGGAGGCAAAGGCTGCTGCCAGACTGATGAGGACACGCATATAAGACCAACTTCAGCCAGACACACCTTTTGGAAGCCGACACATTACAGAGAAACTTTTTGGAACCATTCCCGAGTTTTGAAGAAACTTTCACAATGCAGAGCAGTGCGGGATACTTTAAGAAGCAATGATGTTAGCCTCAAAAGATGAAGCATTCTTAAGTTTTTTTGTGTAGGCTGAGTACGAAAGCTTTTCTCTTGCCAGCAGTCTGATCCCATGCTTAGTGAGGCTCACTGGGCAGTTATGTACTCATAGTGAAGGATCCTTTATAAAGAAGAGCTCTTGTGTTCTCATTTACGTTGATTCGAATGAGAAATAAATGTATCGTGAAGTTAATGCAGAACTCTCGACAAGTGTGTGGAATATAATTTCTTTTATTAATACAAAAATGCTTAAGACATGTGGTGCGAGGGGACTGAATCCTAATGTAATATACTGTGTGTTGGCTAGACAACCAGAGAAAAATGGAAGGAAAGGAAAAAAGAGAAGGATCCTTGTGGAAGCAAGGTCATTACATATGATCAATGTCCATTTGGATAACTCACAGATGCCCCAGTGCTCGTATGAATTCATCTGAGTGGTTTAAAAGACAGTTGAAAATCGATACCTGAACACTGTTAAGTGCTTAAGTGGATGTAAGGAGTGTGCACACTGTTCTCAAGCATTTGACATGGTAAACAGGCAAAAGATTGCTTCACTAATGTCACCAGGAAGTGGTGGACAGTTATTTCACATATGCTTTCTTTCAATTATTGAGTGTAAATGATTAAAATTGTAAAATCTGAAATCAAGAAATGGCACAGGACTACATCACCTGCTACAGAGGGTGTTAAATTATTGAGCAGTGGAGTTGTCAGAGAGGTTTTGTGTTAACTGCAAGGGACCCATGCTATTACTATTTTGTGGAAGATTTTGAGTAAAACTGCTCTGTGTATTTATTTACCTTAGGCTATTTCTGTCACTTACCTCAACTGCAGTGACATGAATTTTCTTTTCATCAGAAAAAAAAAGCAAACTCACAACATGGCAATTTTTGGCAAGCTTAACCAACTACAAGAGAAGCTTTTCTTGTCACATTTCCAGGTCTTTCCATAGCGTTATCTGTATAGTAGATGACAACAGCGTGTGCCACATTCAGCTGCATCATACAAACAAAAGTACATAGAATAGGAATTGTATGCTGAAAATTTTTGGTGGAAAGTTCTTTCTATTCAGTTAGGCTGTGGCAAAGAAGCTGTTTGCATTTTCAGCTTCACAGAGGTATAACTGTGATATCTGTAGAGATCTGAACTAAATTTATAGTGTGGATCATTACCTGTAACATACCTCTTAGGCACCATTGATTCTTGTTGCAGCAAGACTCTATTTAATTATATTTGTTACATTGTAAAAGGTAAACAAATTGAAATGGAATCCCCAAATTATTTCTTTTGGTAACAGAAAAATAAATGTTTGCCAGTCAGTGCACAGGCTCTTGAGTTGAGCTTGGCTGTATTACTCCTTGAAGAAGTGTAAGGCAAATGATGAAGAAGAATTTTCTCTTGCAGTTGTAATTCAGATATGAATGTACCAGGATGTGGATGAAGGCAAGGCTTTCACTGCCTATCACACAGCCCTGCACAGTGAAATTGTTGTGGTATTTCAGGTGCTGCTGGTGAAGGGGTCTGGAGTGCAAGTTCTAGTGGGTGTTGTGGTAGCTAGGAAATGCAGGTGCTTGTAAGACACAGACAAAGGAGAAAAAACTAAAAATCCTAAACCTTATACTCCCAGAAAAACTCACAGCTGTAGTGTTATAAAGATTTACAAAAAAGAAATTCAACATCATTTTCTTAGGATGACTCTTTCGTTCCACATAAACACAAATGAAGAAGTCTCATCTGTCATACAAAGAAGACACTGATTCCATGCAAGGTTAACTGAGGGGGCCTGAGGATTCTGTGGGCATTAAGCACATGAAAGTGAACTTGTGCAAGCGTTTACTGTACAAAAATTAACTGACAAACTAGTGCAAAAGATTCCCAAGGGCACAGAAGGTCTGTCAGCACTGGGTTGTATTATCATGAGCACTTCCATATTTCCGTATGAAGCTGCATCACATTTCTCTCCTCCATTTTTTGTAAGCTATTGTAGATGGTCCCTAGAGGTGTCAAACAGAGCTCCACTCCACTGCCGGCTTCCATGTATATAGTATGTCACTTCTGCCACATGATTAATGTTCAAATTCCTAAAAGTAAATGCATTTCTCTACTTCAAATTCTATAGCAGGAGATAATATTTTAAAGGATGGTAGTCCTAGTTGTTTGCAGTTAATAAATGCATTGATCTTTATTTTTAAGGAAGGATTGAAATTTAATAATGGTGCATAGTGGGAACTGAGAGATTTATTTACTTTGTTAGAAATGATTTATGGAAGTCTTGTTATGGGAGAGAAACTGACTGCAGCTGAAGGTGAATTATTGTTCATGGTTTAACCACATAACATTTTAAGCACATGTTAAAATATAAATGACAGCTTTAAGGTTCTGATGGAAGGAAACATAGTTGAGGTTGTCAAATCAGCTAGGAACATGTCAGAATTTTAAGTCTCTCCTGAAGCTCAGACTAAAGCAAAACTTTAGCACTAATTCAATGACTGTTCTTCCTATTCTCCATCTGGTATTACGTGGAAAACTTCTCTTCTAAGTTTCTAACCAGGACTGTAGAACAGATATATTTAGATTAAATATTTCAAAAGAATTCTAGATCCATGGTCACTGGAGCAAGACAGCACTTGCAGAGTGCTGAAATTCAGACTTGAGGAGATTATTTCTGGGGCTGGCTATCATACACCTTGGGGAGTAAAGACAGTTCTGTTACTATTTCTTATTAATTGAAGACTGAAACGGGAGAAACTCTTAAAACTTGAATGCAAACAAACAGAGCATAATGTAAAGGTAACAGGTATCTAAGAACATCCCAAGCACCAGCAGTTCCCAAGCCTGGCAATCTGTACCTCTGGGAAGTGAGCACTAGGGCTGCCAGCGAGGTGAGGGGACAAAAAGGAATCTCCAAGAGCCAGAGTAGATCACAGTGGGATGGCTGTAGGATGTTATGCAACAGGAGAAAAGAGAAGAGAAGAGAAGAGAAGAGAAGAGAAGAGAAGAGAAGAGAAGAGAAGAGAAGAGAAGAGAAGAGAAGAGAAGAGAAGAGAAGAGAAGAGAAGAGAAGAGAAGAGAAGAGTAGAGTAGGGAAGAGAAGCGTAGAGGAGACTAGAGTAGAGA
>VYZR01113840.1:70212-80453 GCA_013400675.1 Oxylabes madagascariensis
GAGGTGCATTATGTTTTGCATTTCATTAAACACATCTTTTCTCTCCTTTGTAAAAAAACACCAGTAGGCTGAAAAGGCCACTTGTCCTTCAGGTTCCAGCACACGGACTGGTGAAGGAGTGCTGGTCGCATCTGAGATGGAAACTGCCCCTGCCACGTACAGATTCAGGGATAGCAGGAGTGGATGTCCCAAGGGGCAATTGTAGGGACAGCCACTGGGATAAGTCTGCACAAATGTGTTCCATCTGCTCATCCTGCTCTGCAAAGTCACTGTCAGCCCTCAGGACGTGAGGGGCATCACCCTGCCTGACAGGGGCTTGGTGAAAGCTCAAAGCTCAATAAATCCTCTTGCAGTGAGCTTTACACCCCTTGCAGATGGCACCTGACAGTCCTTGCTCTTCTTACTCTTTCAGTCATAATAACTCTGGGGGAAGAGGCAGAACAACCTTCCCTCAGGAAACCTTTAAAACAGAACCCAATTTACATCAACACTTTCTGTCTATAACTCATTGGTGACAATGAATACACAAGTAGCTGGTGAATATGTTATGCTGAACTGGGAAACTTCCCCAGCCTGGTGTTTCTGTCTGCTTGACCAAAGCACTGAAGTTCCATGTTTGTACTGCTTTGGTCTGCTGGTTTTACAGCTTCTAATCCATTCTCTGTTAAGACAGAGTAATTAAACAAGGCACGTTTTTTGTTGAAACTGATTCTATCAAAAAAGAGAGCTATGAATGTTGTTATTGTTGATGTCTACATTGTATTCCTGTAGCACCTAGGTAATCATGGTCAGGAGCTGTCACAGGGAATATCACCCAGGCATAAGAAAGAGGCAACAGATGGATTCAGGAAATAAATGGGGAGTCAAATGCCACAGTGAGACAATATTTAGTGAAAAGAAAAGGAGAGGTCAAAGCATACCAGCTGCATAATCACTCAATTTTCTGTCATCATATGGGAAAATGGCTTTAGGAAGGAATATGAAGGCAGGCAACAATTAGCTCTGTGAATGCTGAGAGGAAGCTCGTGTTAAGCATGAAGATCTGTGTTTGAAAACAGAACAGATGAGTTATCAGGCTGATGTCACTGGAACAGCAGAGGTTGGGAGCTGATGTATTAAGAACATCAGCGCTGACAGGTGAGACAAGGATACAGCATAAAAATTATGTGATACATGTTGGAACATTTTAAGGTTTTCCCACGTGGGATCCCTTGATAAATAAAGAAAAAAGTGTGAAACATCAGTTCTAAAAGGGAGAAAACAACATTGGCAGGAATAACACCTTGTTCTAGCACTGAAATAGGGAGAATGGCCCTGATAAAATGAATACAGATACTCCATATGAATTTCTTGCCCAGATAAGAACATCTTTTAGAGGATAGCCAACATCTATGGAACACTTGTTTTGTCTGTCATAATACTTTTGGCTACAGCTAAGAATAGAATTGGCAGCCTGAAAGGAAACAATAAAACAAATGGTGTATTTTTATGGTATTTTGGTCCAGACAAGAGCAAAAAGCTTTAGTCCAGACAAGAGCAAAAATAATCACACAATAAAAAATGATGCCAACAATTTCAAACTGATAGCTCAGCTTAGTCCCTGCAGATTTGAGTCCATGACAGAACCAGATCTTGGGAAGGTTAGATACAGAGGTCTAATAATCTGAAGATGGCAGAGGGTCCTCTCGTTGTAGGCACGTCTTCATCCCTGCTAGTTAGAGATGAAACCCAAAACTCGAAAGCACCAAGCTACAAGGTTATGCAACAGCCAGCAGAGGCTTTTAGGCCATTGCCTACCATGTAAGCCTTAACACCACCCACAATTAAACACTATTCTAAATAAAGATCAGATAAAGAAGATATTGTAAAGTAAAAAAAAAAAAAAAAGTATCAATTTTTAAATTTTTGAATCTTTCAACACTTTTACATCTAGAAGGAATACCCATGTAACTTTGGACAGTATAGTTTCATGGATAATTTTGTAGAAAATTGGAAGATAGCCTGCCCAGTGAAAAAGGGATTTGGCTGTGTCTTAAATAAATTTTGACTTATAGGGCAAGAATTTCAGTTAATGTAAACGGTTTTGGCTTGTGACTTCATACATCCTATGCTCCTTTGCCAATGGAGCACAAATGAGTTACACTTGCTGAAGATCTCACCTGCACTGTTCTATGGAGGAGTCAGAAGTGTAAATGCTCAGCATTTAAATTTGCCCAATGGCCACAAATTAGATCTTTCCAGGCACTTGGATCACAGAGAACATCATTTGAAGGACATGGATGATATGTTTTCAGTAATTGCCATCTAATTTCAATCTGTCTCTCTCCATTTAGTTATTTTTTATTGCTTCCTCCTCCTCCTGTCAATCCCACCCTCAGCCTCAGGGACCTTTATATTTCTCTCCTTGGCTGGTCCCCTTTAATAAGGCCATGCCTTGTTATTTTATTACTTCCTAAGTGGTCTCCTGTATTTAGGAGCATTTGCTCTGCAAATCTGACTTCATCTTCCAAAGCTGAAGTATGAAAGTCTCTGGTCAGGATTTGTTCTGAAGGAGGTTAAGAGGCACAGTTGGACTGACCATCAGCTGACTGTCTGAACAGCAGCCACTGCTGCTGTCACCCAGTGGCAACCAGAAAGGATTTTCTGTGCAAAAATCTCCATTTTCATCCCGTGGATTTTTATAAGCTTTTGCTTGTAGATGTCTCAATTCTTGAGACATATCAGGTGTAGCTGTTCATATTATTCAACATTTGGAATATTATAGGAAGTTAGAGTCAAGTCCTACTTGCATTGAAGTTATAGCAGATATGTCACTGACTTTAATAACTGCAATATCAGACCCCGGAATATTATTTTTGGTCAACCTGTATGCACTTTTTTGTAAGTGTACACAATGCATGACAGTTTCACTGCAATTGCTTTATGTTTTATGCAGTCAAATAATTATCTCTGCTCAGTGTCTCCAATTTTCAAATCAGCTATGTCTACTTTTTGACTTTCTAAACTTGCTGAATCATAGCAATGCCTGAGTCACACTTGGCATTACTGTATTGTATTGTCAGATGTGAGAAAAGAAAACCAATACCATTTATCATAAACATAGATTTTTAAATCTATCATATACAAGCAATGATTATATGTTCTCAGTAATATTGCTTTGGACAAGAAACAGTCACAAAAAGATTTCCTGATTCTTATAAAAGAGTGTAAACTCAAACCAAATAATTGATACATTCGTAGGCACTAATCCCCCATTTATCTTTCCACATCTTAGACAGGAGCATTTGAGATCCCATGTGCTTTATGAGGAAGTGAGAGTGTGACTTGGTATCCTGGGCACACCTTTTCCAGCTCTTATAGACCTGTGTTTGGTAAGGGTCACCTTTTATCCTAAAGGTGACAGCTGAATGTAGTGAAGGAAGGGAGTGTGACTTCTCTACAAACCCCCAAAATGGATGAGATTATTTTACACAATTGCCATACCTAATATCTGGCATTTCTTTCTGACAGCACAGAAAAAACAGTCCTTTGGAGAGGAAAGGGAAACATAAAAAAGTAGTTACTCTGCACTGGATGGTTCCCATGTCTTTAATCCCTTCCTGTTCAACTTTGGTTTCAATCCCTTATTCCTTTTTTGAATTTCGTCTATTCAGACTAATACACATATCTGGTATCAAGTCAGTTCTCTAATTCACATTAGGGCCATAACAACTCTTGAAGAATTTAAAATTTCCACTGAAGAAATACATTCATCCATTTCTAAGAAAGAGACACAGGAAAAACTGCTTGCATCCTAAGGGAAGTCCAGTATGGGAGAGAGATATGTTTTAGGAGGAACTCTGGCTTATGTCAAATATCCCAGCCCCGTTTGTATCACTCAGCCACATTTCCCCAGCCTTCAGCACTGCTGATCTGTGCAGTCTGTGCCAAAGCCTCTGCCCAGCCCTGCAGTGCCAGCCTGGCAGGGGTCACTGCCCGACCTCACCCTCCCCACAGGCACCCTCAGACTTGGCCCACCCCATTGCCCCTCCCAGCCTTCTGCACTCTGCTGCAGCTCTCAAGCATTATCTATGACACAAGAGGGGTGAGAAGAACCTCTGTAATCAGATTCCTCAGGAACAAGAGGAAAAAAGAATTTGCTTTCCTCCCAGCAGTCAGATAGGTTAAATTCAGGTTTATGGGGCAATACAGCACTGAATGAGTTAGAAGTTTCCTTCCTGCACCCCCAGAGTCTCTGCTATTGAATTAGCAGATGTATTCACACACCCTCACCTGAAAGGCTGAATGAATTGTTAGCACTATGAAAACAGAGAAAACACAATGTGTTTGTGTGATTAAATATTATCTTATAATGCATCCAATGAGCTAACTAGATAAAAGGTTCTTCATTTCTGCATGCTTGGTTTTTCAACCTTAATCATCTTTTAACATCTTTGCCTTTAGCCTTTTCTGAAGCAAAAAATGTCCTATTGAGTGATAATTTTCAAAGTGATGGTGGTATTATAAACATTTGTAAGGTAAGCTTATGGGACTGTGTCCTTCCTACACTTGCTGCTCACAGTCAGTGTAGCCCTATTATGCCTAAACCAGCTTGATATTTATGCTATTCCTAAATTGTTCTTGCCTTTCCACCAATCGAAAACCAATTATTGTGAACCAGGAGAATGTTTTCAGCCTCATGCTTCTAAGAAATATTTCCAAGAAAGACATTTAGTCACAGCCTTGTGAGCAGCCCCGAGTGATGGTTGTAGCAGAAATCCTGAGCAAGCTTCTCAGACTTTGACTAATTGCTGACTGCTGACTGCTCACTTTGTGAAGCCAGAGCTGAGCTACAAACACACAGCTCTGCAGGGATATGAATCAGAGCAGGAGCAATTAGTAAAAAAAAAAATAATCAGAAGCAGTTAAAAATAAAACACGTGATATTTTTTGAACTTAATTGTCCAAAATTATGCATCTTCAATCTTTGCCCTGTATTTAGTCACTCGTGGAATGAAACATGCATCAATTTTCTTTGTGATAATAGGCACTTGTGTCTAGAGTCTTGATTTGCACGTGTTAGTTCAGGTTTGTGTGTAGAAAATAGAAAACGTCGTGTGAACACTTGGGGTACAGACTGTGATTTTTAGCTACCATTACGATTATAAATTACTGAAGTTGAACATAAGACGTGATAAAGAGCACAGAAATAAACACCAAAATATCCATGAAAAAATATTCATCTCTATTGGAAAAGAGAGAGGATAAGGACACAAGGAATCCATGTGACATCTCACTACATGATCACAAAGAAAACAGAACACCTCATCAACTGAAACGAAGTAAAAGCCTGTTTAAAATGGCAGCAGAACCCTTTGCTGTTACACAGAAACCCGAATAATATTAACAAGGCCTCAGCAGACATTTGTGCTCTGTAGTTCAGGGAAAGCCTTTCAGAGTAATGAGGTGAAGTGAGGCTGCTCGAGGGCAGGGCAGAGGATTGGGCTGGAGGAGTGACCCGCAGCAAGGACACGGGTGATGCCTTGCACTGCAGCCAAGGCTCCTGGAGAGCTGTGCTGGGAACGTCTGGGAATGCTGTGCTGGGCACATCTGGGAATGCTGTGCTGGGCACATCTGGGAATGCTGTGCTGCGCACATCTGGGAACGCTGGGGACAGGAGGCAGCGTGGGAGCAGCAGGCAGCCCCAGGGTGTCAGAAGTGGGGCCGGAGCAGTGACTTGGTCCTTGGCTCAGTGCCAGCTCCCAACAAGAACAGCATCCACCCATTGTACCAAACACTCTGCACTGTGGCAAACTAATCTGCTATCCCAGAACAAAAAAAGAAAAAAAAGAAAACAAACCAGAAAGCTTGAAAGCTGCAAAATATGAAAGTGTTATTTGAGACACGACCATTAATCCCTCAAGGTATTTTCCTACTTCATCCTCCTTTCCTCTACTTTTCCTCAAACTTTCAGATGCTTTATGAAAAGGATGAAAAAAATCTTAAAAGTTCTATTTTGGACTGAAAACTCCTTTCTTTCTCACCGCCCCAGGATATATTTGATTCCAATAAACTACATGAAAAATCTATTTGGGATTTTCTGATATTCTCTCTGTCCTGACCTATTATTGTATCCTCTTTCAACACTTTGTGAGGACAGCAATGTAATAAGTGGATATTTGGAGACTCTCTGCATACATGGAGCTCAGATGCAGCTGCTAACCAGCAAAAATCAGGTTGTGGCTTACAGTCAGGGATGAAGGTTTCTTGGTTTTTGTTTTGGGTTTTTTTTTTAGTTACATAAGGAGTATTCATACAAGGATAAAAATTGCTTAACAAACATCAAGACTTCAAGATCTATAGACCGATATCTTGTCTGACTGGGGGACAGAACAGAGGCAGCCAGAAATTCTCAACTTTTTAAGCTGGAAGTTGGAAAATAAACCCATACTTGGATTCTCATCCCAAGGCTTGCTCTAGGCTCTTGTCGGGGAATCTTGTTAATTCTTTGGGTTTTTTTCCTCACTATTATTTCCACAGTGCCTCTTCCCAGCTGAAGGTCAGGAATTAGTTTTGTTATTTTCCAAAAGTGTTTGTCCTCAAACAAATACTCCTTGCCACCCTCTACAGTTATCATGAATAAAGATAAATGAAGCTGGCATGAGAGTGTAAGGAAGGACAAAAGTAATAAATAATAGAGCAGAAAATAAATATATTTAAGCGCTGCAGTATGCATTGGTTGGAGAGGATTTGTAGCATTTTCTTAAAAGATATGCAGCCTTCTGAAAATAGCTGGGTGGCTACTGTCATCTGATTTTTCTATACATTTCCAAATTAAGAAATACAAATATTGTGTCACTTGATACAAAAAAATTAAAATTTCCATTTAAAAATGTTTGTTTATTGAAATTGACTTTTCTAGCTCATTCTGTTCTTTGAAGTTTTCAAATAAAAAAAAAAAAAGAAGTGAAAAAACCATATTTATTCTCCAAAGATCAACATTTGGAACGAAGGTGCTTTGTGTACAGATAAAACTGTTTTGCTGCATTTAGTTCTCCCAGCTAAGTGCAGGTCTGTCTGTGGCTCCTGCACTTGCTTTCTCAGTGGCAGAGCTCTGAAGGTCCATTCAAGTCTCTCTATAGGAAATTCCCTGACCATGCTGGAGCACCACAGGAATTCTATGCATGAAGGTTTTAAAATTCACTTTTTGGTATGGTTCTGTTTTCCAATTTAAGGGGTCTTTTTTAAGATCTATTCAAAGTCTTTGTAAGGCTAAATATTAAGCAATTGTCATTAACATCTCAATTACTATAGATCAGCTCATTCAGTTCTTGTCTCATATATATATGTACAATATGTATTACATAACCATGTATACACACCCATTCATACAAATCCTTTCTAGAAGTACTTCTGGGGAAATAACAGATTTCTTTAAGTTTTAACCCCTTTCAATTTCCTTTGCATTTTCATAGGCATTTGAAATGTTCCATTTTTTAAGAACCCTCTTTGAACTCACACAAGGGGATTAGCTCTTTAAATTGAAATCACACATTAGGTGCATGTGAATTAATTAGCAACGAAGGGAGTACCTTTCAAAGGGAATTAATTCCTTTCGACAGAAATCAAACTCCTTTAGAACAGGTTGAGGGGTTTTTTTTTAACTTCTTCATATAATTTTCCTCTTTTTGGCTGTTGCAAGTACTCTTTCCTTAGTCAGCACATCCCAGTGGGGCAAGAAAGTTCTGTGCAGAGAGACTTGATATTTTATTACACTGCATCAAGCCAAGCTCATGTTTCAGAGGTGTTACACACCTCCATATAAGAGTCCCCCAATTTTGAAGATATGGCTATATATGTATACAGATTTTAGCCTATATTTTGAAGAAAACATTGTGGCTTAATGCACTTTGAAAACCCTCTTATTTCTGGAACTTGCAATAAAGATTAATGAGTTCAATTAAAAACTCAATTATTTCATTGTAAGTGTTCAATTCTCAGTATATTATCACTTGGAAAGTGAAGTATTTCAGGTAAAGGGAGTCACAGAATGTGCAGGCACCAACTGCTGGGAATTTAATTATTAACAGGCTTGGTCTGTAACTTGCACAATTCAAAAACCCTTTTTCTTTCCCTTAAAACACCAAGTTTGGCTTCCATCGAGACCAGAACCCTAAATCTATGTCCCGCTGCACTCCTTTCTCCCTCAACTGCCCACAGATTCACAGAGCAGAGTGAAGGGGCTTTGCCTTCCATGTGCTTTCTAATCCATTCCACACTTCTGATTTCACCGTGGAGACCTGGAGGAAGGCAGTTTATCTAGACAGTGACATAATAGTCTATCCAGACTAGTCATAATAGCTCGTACTCATTTACATTAAAATGCACATATGTATTTTAAATTACTTTTGACTAATCTCTCCTGTCCTCAAATATTATTCTTATTTTTATTATTCATTTAGATATAAAACATTAATGGACTTTTATTCACAAAGTGGTTGTACTCAGAGCATCTTTTCTCAGGTAAGGCATGACAGTAAGAAAAAATGTTACTTCTAATTTACTGAGCCTGAGGTCAAAGCAAGCACTTTTAAATTCGCTTAGAGACAGGTTTTAGGATCCCTGATTGGTGCTAAGCTATAAACTCAGGAAAAGACTGACTTTACTGCCACCATTTCTGTGTAGCTGCTTCTTTGAACTCACTCTGGGTCCCCTGATCTTTGCTGAGCAGGACATTGGGGAGCTCGCCCCAATATTTACTGAACAGTGTCTGAGCTGCTGAGCTTTCTCACCAGGGCTGGACCAGCTGAAGCTAAATCTTCATGGCCCAGCTTCCCAGTACTTTTCCAGCTGGGAGGAAAACCCAGGCAGGGTTTACCTTAAGGTAAGGCAGGTCCATCATGACCATGCCCAGGCCATTCCACTGCGTGTGGGCTCCTGATACAATGATGTACCAGGAAGGGTTGAAAATATGTGAATTCGCCCTCCAAAATCCCACAGGAGGAATGGAAACTTGCACCAGTCACAAAGCGCTTTGGAAAGACAAATATGAAAATGTTACAAAACATCCTTCAGGTCAAATGAAAAATTTACATTCAAAATACAGGTCAAAGAAAAGGCATTTGTGTGGGGAGTTTGCCAGATAAACCAAACTGTTGAGAAAGATGACATGGCATTAATACCGAAGTTCTAAGCTAAGTTGGAGCGTAAGAAAAACTAATCTGACCTGCTTTTCTCTTAGCCTTGTTCTTGTAAGTTTGCTTACCACTAAGAGGTTCCCGGTTTGAGAGAAAGCCCTGGTTGACACTTCATCCTAAATTAATGTCACTTTGCCAATCAGTCATATTGTTTCTATGACATGCTGTGATAAAATGTGTTGGGAAGACATGAATTTTTAAAATAGAAGCAGACATCTCCCAAAACTAGTCCCCTTCAAATTCTGAGGAATCCTGAATACCAAGAATCTTGGCTTTTTTCTGAGAGGGATAACTTATACTGGCTTTGCTGATATGGGATTTAGAAGATTTATGTTTGATTTGTGGCAGATGCAGGTCCCTGCTATGGTTCAGTAGAAGTTATTTAATGCCCTCAGCCTCAGTGGCTCATCTGATGGAAGGGAACCTTCACTCAGGCGAGTTCAGGAACTGCACTGAGCAGAGTGCAGCACTCAAATAAATGAGGATGGTAACCAAACAGCCTCCTATGCAGTTTTGCCCTGATTTAGTAGCACTGCTTTTGACCTAAATAGACAAATTTTTCAAAATCTAATGTTGTACAGGAGATATTTCTGAACTGTCTTGGTCGTGGTCTTTTGTGGGAGCACATTGAACCTGTGCTGTGGATAACCTGCCTTGGTGTACTGGAAACACAGCAGGCAGAGCTCTGTCACAACACGACCTTGTGTTAGAGACCAGGCTTTGTTCTGAAGTGGAAGCAGCCATCAACCTCCAGGATGTGGTGAAAGATCCACGACCCCAAAATAAACCAGATTTAAGGTAGAGGGGTAACAGCTGTATAGCTATGAACAAGTAAGGTTTAAGTGCAAATACAGCCATTTTTTATTAGCCAGATTAATGTTCTGAAGAGCAAGGTGAGTAAATGCTTTTCCACAGTGGAGGGATTCCATGGACGCTGCTTTGAGGACAGCTGGTGACAGGAACGCCACCACTCTCAGTGGATCCCTACTGATTAAAAATTCTAACAAAAATTTGAAGCAGAAGAAGGAAGTGCTGAAAAGTTACAACATTTAGGGGAAAAAAAAA
>VYZR01113847.1:4214-17718 GCA_013400675.1 Oxylabes madagascariensis
TTATTTTGGTATTTCAGGCTGGTTTTATGGGGGTTACAATAGCTGTTCCTCAAAAAAAAAAAAAATCACTATTTGTTCATGAGAAATTGCAGGTTACAAATTCCTGCGATTCATTTTCTAATCAATGAAGCCTTCTCTTTCTTTCCTCCCTGACTGTCTCCAAACCAAACAAAAAAAAATTAAAAAACCCCCACAGCCTTATAGATAATACACTAAATAACTTGAGATCACCAGCACTAACTTCATTTTACTTCAAATTAGTTGGTACCTCTCCCCATATTCAATATTGCATGGAAAAACTTTGCCAATGCTCCAACATACACAGCCTCTGACACACAGTCTATCTGTGCTTGGATAATTTGTGTATAAGATTACTGGATTTTACTGTAGTTTGTTACTTTCTGAGCACAGGAAATACTTTTTATGTGCAGGATGAGTAAATGAAACTACACAATGTGGTAATTAGTTCTTGCACTTGGAAAACAGAGTTATAAATAAAGGCAAGCAGAGAACTTATAAATAAAGGGAAGGGTAGGGGGAAAGAGCCATTTGGTTTCAGATACTGCACAGTGTTCAGTGCTATCATTTGTGTCAATAACCTGCAAACCATTTTCCTACCTCCCTTCTTCATTGGTATCACTGCTGGTGGTGGATACAGCAGGAACCTTGCCTTGTTTGTCACTTGTGAGAAGAAATGGACAGGACAAGTGACCCAACAATGATTATGAAGGCTCATCTAATTAGACAAGACAGAAGACGGATGTTCTTGGGTACTTCTTTAGTGAGGAAATCACAAGATAGGGAGGAGGAAAGGGAAAACACAGACTAAAGCAATTGCCCAAGAGCCTGCAGGTGAGTTTAGGAAGCTGAGTAACTGATGCCATGCTCAGGAGAGTGTAGGCACAGCAATCTTCCACCAAAGCCCTTGGACTTGTTCTGAGTGCCCACACCCACAAGGCAAGCCTGCACTCTGAGAACACTGCACATCTGCCTAAGAATGAGCATAAGCATTTTTACACAGCAGGAAGATTAAAGGCAGCATGACCTTACCGAGGAAAGAATTCCAAGACAATCACCGATGATAATCTGTATTGAACAAAATATGATTTTATGATTTCTAATGTAAAACATGTTTTTAAACACCACAAGCAGAACTCTACTGCAGCACCCTAAATCCAGGTTGCTAATCCATGGGAACAAGGCCCTGAGCAGCCTGCAGGGCAAAAGGTGACTGAGAAGAGCCTTTAAGCATGTCAGCTCTGCCTTGGAAATCTCAGGTGTTGGCCCAAGACTCCTTAGCTACAGACACACACTTACATTAAGTGTCAGAAAAGTCCAAATTCAGCCCAAATGGTATGAAGTGCAAAAACTTATTCTATAATAAGCTGGCAGCAGAAAAATTCATTAATAATTAAATAGGAGGCACAGAACTATGGCCTGATCTTACAACCCTGATTACAGATTGTAATGCTGATTTGGACATTGAAACCTAATGGAGGATATTTTTTCATACAGTTCTGTTTTACTTTTTTATCCTTACCACTACCGTGCTGTTGACCCTATTTTCTGCCAGTGTTACTTCCTGGGTGGAGATACTAAATCCATGTTAAAATAACATCGGGCTTTTTAGGCACTAGGGATATTTAGCCCAAATACAAACCTTTTGGTATATGTAAGAATCCTCTGCTTCTAGAAACATCTTGTTTAATTACAAAGTTTAAGCCTAGTTTAGACTGAAATTTGGGGTTAAGGAGACCAAACAGGAGCTATTATTGCTATCCTCAGTGAAACATAAGAGGGGAAATCCAACCCACCTCTACCAGCTTGATCTCTCCAGTTTGAAGATGACACGCAGCTCTACCCATCTGGATGGCTTTTCACATATTGCTGGTAACACGCCACAGAGAAAGTAACACCTTATTGCTTTTATCTGCATTCCAATCCTGCAGCCGGCTCTAATTACAGGGAATATGGACAAGCAATAAGCAATGAACACGAGGTCTCTGGGGAAAGCATTAACAGCAGCAAGATCATATCAACAGCAACTCGGGAGGCTTGACTCGAGCCAATCAATGAGGGATCGTGCAACTGGAAGCCCCTTCTTCAGACAACCTTCTCCCTTGCCATCAGTCATTAACCGAGCCAAAGGTCAGCAGCTTGGTGCGTGTTGGAGGCAGGCTGCAAACAGGGCTGGAAAAAGCCCAGAGCTGGCAGCAGGATTAGTGCAAAATGAACGCTGCAGAGAGGCAGCAGCTCCGACCACCCCGAGGCTCCTGCATCTGAATTCCAGCAGCTGAAGCTTTCCCCCAAGGTAAGATACTGCTCTGAGGCCCGGGGTACAGCAAAAAGCTTCTTGGTGAAGGACCATCTCCTGGCCTTCCCTGGGGTGCCAACTTCAAGCTTCATCCCAAAACAGAGGAAAGCACAACCTGTCACAGTTCCCTTTCAAAGACTGCACATCTCCGCACTACGGGACCTCACAACACATCAGTACAGGTCATGAACACATTTCTGAGCACTCCCTTTCCCAGGCTGAAACAGGACATCAGGACTGAACAAATGCAGTGAGTGACCCTAAACAGGAAAATTTCATTTACAAAGGTTATTTTCCCTCACTTCTGAGAGTATCACCTCTTGCTCTGACTAGTATCCAAAATCACAGGTTACACACATCCTTTGCAGGGCCAGGAAAGGGAGCCGATTTCGACATTATAGAACTGATTCAATTTTGCATATGCCATTAAAAATCCTTACTTTCATTAAAAATGAAAAAAAAATGTTAGACTATCAGTCCTGGATTACACTGATTGGATGGCTCTGGCAACCTATTCTAGGCTAGAAAGGACACATTTTACAGTGTGAACAAAGTGAAATTTCAGACTTACAAAAGTCAGCAGCAGAATTCCCATTGACAACCCAAAGGATAGAATGTCAGCCAGCTCCTCTTCCATAACCAAAGGTTTATTACATCAATTATTTTCTACTATTTGTTTTCAGTCCAAATTTATAGACGATCTTCTATTCCAAACAAAGCAAATTTCCAGGGCTAAATTCCATCTGTTTATCTGATAAGAGCTATCATATTTTAAATAATGGGGAGTTGGCTGAGAGAAACACCTGCCCCAGGCCCTGCTCTGCTTCAAGAAATTCAACCAAAAAATGTGAGCCTCTATTTTTCCATGTTTTTGCCTCAGTCTAAAGCCATACAGCAGCACTGTTAATAATCATTCCTTCTCTCACACACCCACCCCTTCACCAGCTGCCTGCACAATCTTCTTTCACCCTTTTTCTCCAGTGTAGTTGCAAGAATCAGACCATATGTAATAGTTGCCAGTGTTTCCTTATAAGCATAGGTATAGGTACACTGGAGCTGCTAAGGTTCTGGACAAGAACAAATGCAATCCTGTTTTTTAAAATATTTTGGAAAACTGAAAAGAAAGTTTGTTAAAATTCCTAGGAATCAAGGAGATTCTCTCATGCTTATACTTAAAATAGTGTTTTTCCAACAACTACATCTGGTTTATAAATGTTGTTTCTAGAGATGAGCATGCATCAAACTCTTTTAGTATTCTTAGCGCAATGCTTACTGCAACATTTCTTCAATTAGGATGTTTTTTAAGTAATTTGGAGATCACTCTTCCCTGATCAGAATTTCCCACTCTGCTTTTACATGAACAAATTAGAGGAAAGCTGAAGCCTGAAGATCTATCAAAACTCAAGCATACAATGGAGGAAAAAAATATTTCCTAAAACTCTGATTCCAGTGAGACTGCCCATGGATCTAATCTTTGTTTTTTCTGGGTTTTTTTTTATCTGAACAGGTCAGGTTTTGGGCACACAGCCCCATGGCTAAGGTGGTTTCTCTGAGGCCAACAGGTTGGGACCAGCCTCTACATAACCTGACCAATTTAAGATCTGCTTTCAGCAGGAGCTGCAGCACACAAGGCAGGAATTCACCCAGACACTTGGAACACACAGACCATCTTCCATAGCAGTATGACTTGTCTGTCCTTCTTATTGCTCTGCATCCAAAATTTCTGCTCCATTTTTTTTTTTCAGAGAAAATGATGCCACAACACAGTTCCAATCGATATTTGACACAGTATCAGATTCCTTGCAGTAAAAAAATACTGGCTGAAAGTCTCGTACATGCTTTCTCCAAGAAGCCTATGGTAGCACGCCTTGCCTCAGCAAACCATCAATTTAAATGATTGGGAAAAAAACAACACATAATAAGTGACAGATTTTTCAAATCAGATAAAGATGGGAACCAGATTATCTGTCTGTGGGTGATAGATTGCAGCAATAATAAATTCACTTTAAGACACTGGATCAATTTTTAATCAAGCCAAGAATTATTATTGCAGAAAGATAAAATGACCCATGAGGAGATGCCTTAATTTTCCACCAATCAAATTATAGCCTTTCTAAATAAGATGTAATGAGATCCATGGAATATCCAGGTTACACAGCCTACCTAATTACCCATGTTCCCTGTCATGTTGTGATATAGTAGTGGTAAACTGACCTCTGAATTTACCAAGATGAAAAGGTAATTAGTTTTTCCACAAGGCTGTAGTGAAAACAACAGCAATGACACATGTCATCTCCTTCCACCAAGTCACAATCTCAGAGGTGTTTGTTCTTAAAATATATACAGGATATGACCTACTGGGTAATAAACTACAGTCATTAAGAGAAGCATACATCTGACAGAAAAACAACCATCTCCAAGTTGAGAATACAAGGTCTGAAAGTAAAGCAAATGAACCCATATTCCACGTGAAACTATCAGTGTATTACCACAGAGGGTCTCAGGAGATAACAGAGCGTTTTCTAATTAAAGAGGTCACAATGACATATATAAAGGAACCTTTCCTGAGACAAAGGCACCACAAACATAATTTTCTTTCCTATTGTCCTTAACCACATAGGCACTTGTTTCTGCAAATTGCAGCATGGCATCACTGGAAAGCATTCCTGAACATATCCTGAGAACATGAAGGCACACCAAGATCAAACTCAGAAATTGCAACCATCATGAACTGATAGTTATTTCAGACAGAAGATTCCAGTTTTGGGCACACTGAACAAGACTAATGATCTCTTTACCAAGATTTTGAAGGTAGGATTAAGAACCACATTTGCAACAGCTTTTGGGGCCTGATATCTTCACCAAAGCTATTAGTAAGAACAGAGATTGAATTTTCTCTGGCAACCTCAGAAAGCAGGAAATCCCCTCAATGATTTGTCCCTGTCTGTGTGCCCTTTCCTTTGGGCACCACTGCAGTTTAGAGATACAATGACAGACATAATTGGCTCATGCAAAGAAAGCCATCATAAAATTAATGAACTACAACAATTCATTCCATCTGCTGCCTCTTTCTTGCTAATTTATTAATAACACTTACACAAAAAAGGGGTATGGATTATAAATTTCAATTTCTCCTCTTTACCTGAAAATTTAGTCTGAGAGTCTTAAAAAATGATTTCATATTATACCAAATAGATTTATGGCTTATTACTAGTAATGTGGCAGTACCCAATTGACCATAAAAGCTAACTATTTAAAAGTAACTCAAATTACCCCTTCTGAGCAAATTGGATATTTGGTTTACACCGCTTGCACTGCTTTTACAAGTGCCCCCCTTCAGTCACCAACCCATCATCCTGCTCTGCTTGGATCTTCTTCAGTTTGTCATAGACATCACACGACACAACAGCTTTGCAAGCCACAAGCCCATCAGTACAACAAGTTCTCCTGCAATGGCAAAAATGCAGCAATACATGCAGAACAGGGAACATGGAATGGGTTTTCCAGGGGTTCAGATCAATTCTACCCCTTTTATAAGGCTGTCAGGCATGGACTTCAGAAGAAAAAATTGCATGAAGACCAAGCACTGTAGAATGGCTCTTTTGTGAGTGAACCTAGAGGTAGAAGTCGATGAACAGATGCCATCAGGTGTTCATGAGGAAGGAAGCTTGAACTTCACAAAAACCTGTGGAATTCTGCTGCAGGGCATCCCCCAAGTGTGAGTGTGCATGTGCTAAGCAGGTATCCACCACTGCTGCCTCTCCATTTTGTACTGAAGCACATGAAAAACCTCACAAAAACCTGCCCAGTTCCTTCAGGCTGGGTTAGGACACATAGGAAAGCATCATCCCTTGTATCAGGGCAAAAACTGATGTTTCATTCAGCTGGATTAGAGCTTCCCCTGAGGTCTGATCCCCACACCAATACGGCAGGAATCTAACTGCTTAGATAGTAAGGGTTTTTTACTTATTTTTCCACTGTATCTCCTACTCTTAAAGCAGTTCTATTGAGAGAAAACCCACAATACACAGAAATGTCACTCCCTTTATGTAAAGATCTCTGCAATAGGCAAATTCTGTGGCTTTTGTGGGACCAGGCAGTAGAGCAGTCAAACTTGAAGGGAATTACACATCCTAGACTGATTTGCAAATGCTACGGAAAGTTTGTTTTAAGTGGAATCACTGTGTATTACCTAATATGTGATGAGGTAATGCTAAAATACTAAAAAAACCCTCAACAGGGTTTTTCCAGTAGAGATTACAGTTGCTGTGGGGGGAACCTATTACTCAGAAGGAGTTCAACAGTATCAGAATGCTATCTGTTAGGATAGTTTCACTTTGCATCCTATTTAGATGTTTTTGATCAAAACACATCAGTAAATTAAATGCAAAGGCTATATGTTGATTAGAACAAAAGATACATTACACTAAGATTAAAGTCTTGGTTTAAGTAACATATCTGAGCACTAATTCCTAGTTCTGTAATATTTCCATCAATACTATTATCTCCACTTAATTAGGACATAAAAGTAAGTAAAGTTAATTTAAAAGGAAATTTCAAACAGTGTTCTCATTTGATTTTCTAGTAAATTAACACTTTAAAACCTCTAATGGGCATCTTCAAAAGAAAATGTTATTAACAAAATATGTGATAATTAACATAATTAAAACTCTCTAAAGTATACATTTTTTTAATGGCAATTGTTTTGTTAAAAAATATGCAAGAGTAGTGAATCCCACTCCCCTCATAACGTAGACATGCATTAGATAGCATAAACATTGGACAATTCCTCGTGGATATCCATTAACCTAGAAATTGCTAGTATTAACTCATAACAAGATTACCTTTTGTGGAACTGGATTAACTTTTACACACTTCCTTACTCCCAAAAGGAGCCCAGCAAATGGATGCAAGTGCTCCAATATTTAGAATTATCCTGTTATTAATTTAAAGCAGGAGTATTTTCTCTGATCTTATCCCAAACATTTTAATCCCCTCTTATTCCTCCTGCTTTCTAACACCTATTCTGGCACACTAAAAATTATTCGTTATCTCACACATAAGATCAAACCGGCAAAATAAGACAATTTTTACCCTCTCAGAGTGTCTGAATTAAAAGATTTTGTGGTTTTTCAACAGTTATGACATCAAGCTCTATGAGGAGCAAATATTTGTTCATCCTTGGGCTGTGTGGATGCACCTTTCACCTAGGAAAACCATCACATCTTTTGGGCAACAAACTCAAGGACCTCAAGTACATCTTTTATGCCTTCTGTACTCTCAAGACATTCACATGTTCCAACCAGCTGCGATAAAAGCATCAGAAACGTTGGTTCCTTATCTGAGCTGTTCAAAGCCCTAGAGTCTGCCCAGAGAGTGAGATATCCGAGGAGAGGGGCTGTGCTTCCTGCTCCCAATCCGCCCAGAATGACCTCATGAGCTGGCACTCGCGTCACTTTGCACAGGATGCGGCCGCGTCCTTTCATGTGGGTAAGCTCAGCACCAGGTGCAGCAGCACTGCTGATAAGACAGAATAAAGGCAACTTTCTTCATGTCTGGCTTCCTCCCACATTTCTTGGGAGGGGGGAAAAAAGAAGAAGATGGAGGAAAACATGTGAACCCACCCCATTAAAATTTCCTGGTTTATGCTCACTCCACAGACGCAGAAGGGCTCAGATATACCTGATATTTTTAACCAGCAGGACTAGTGAGGCCCACACCAGAGCACCACATGGATCAGCTTCTCCCTGAGGAACAGGTGATGCCTTGGGAAGGCTGACCTGGAACAGAGAGTGGACAGAGCTAGAGAACAAAGGAGGGATTTATTGAAAGACCTCCATTATCCACCTTGGGCAGGACTGGGCCTGACCAGGACTACACCCAAGGTGGACTAAGAATGGTCACAAAATGGCTGACTGGTCATGAAGTCTTACATTTTTATAAGGTTTGGTCCATTTGCATATTGGGGTTTAATCGTCCAATTCCAGCTTCAGGTTGTGAGGTCCCATCCTTCTTGTTCCTCCCTTCAGCCCACCCTTGTTTGTGCTTTAGAGCCTGAAAGTTGTCCTTGGTCCTCAGCAGGAAAAGGATTTGTTTTGTCTCCCTACTCTGTGAAGGGAGCTGTGACACAATGTGAGGCTCAGAACTGCACCCCTAGGCAGCACAGAACCTGAAAAACAAAGCTAAAACTTCAGGCATCACAGGGAGTCAGGACCTGAGAGGAATCCCATGGCTGAGGCCTTATCCCAAAAACAAAACCCCAGCCCCAGCACACCTCGGCAGGGTGGGTAAGGCAGTCCCAGGATGCCATCTCAGAGCTCGGGGAGAGGAGGCAGGACCAAGATCAGGCTGGGAGCACAAGTCAGACCCAGGATCAGACCTGCTGAGGGCAACCAGGTCAGACACAGCCCAAGAGTCATCAGGGACATCCATGGTGACAAGACAGGCCCAAGAGAGGCCCCCAGCTCATGGGTGTTCACTGGCAGAGAGGGGCACAGCTGCAGCTAGACTGGAGAGTAAAGCTCCTCTAACAAAGCTCAGCTCAGGCAGGGACAGAGCTTAAATAACATACGTAGGAAGAGGGTGTGGTAGATGCTCCTGGTGATGTTGACCATTCAGACCTGATGGTGTAATTGGGATACCAGCTACAAAAATGCAATTTCTTCTGAGACTGTGGTGACAGGTCTCCCACAAACCCATCACCTTCTTGATTCCAGGGCACAAGGTCACATCCCTGCACCTCTATGTCAAATCCATTCGTATCAAGCCCTCATGTGCAGGTTCCTGCATCCACCACCTCACACTGCTGCTCAAGAATAAAGCTCAGCTCTATCGAGCTCCTGAGGAAAGAAAAACACATTGTGTTGCCCAGCCTCTTGAGCAGGCTCAGTGCTCCTGCCCTGGACAAAGCCATCCAGATGAGAGTTGGGAGCAGAAGGCAACACTGGATTCAGCAAGTTAAATAAACATCACCCCTCGGTCCCCTGTGATGGGGGACCCCAATGAGGGCACATCGGCAGTCCTGCTCATGCTGAGGCCTTGCTTCTGGGCAGGTGGGAGTCCTGCAGGGCTACAGGAATTCTCACAGTCAAGCAGGAAAGGGGGATATGAGAGAGTTAAAAAAAAAAAAAAATCTTGTTTATCCAAAGAAAAAAACATTTGCTCTGAGAGCAAGAACTGGCTGAGTATTTGGTTTATTTTCTATTCCACTTGAGCCTTGCCAGCCACAGCTAATAGATATTACCACCTGAATCATGAGCTGATTTACTAAATAACAGCCATGACACACTACTAGTGTAACCTCATAATAAGGCAAATATTTGCCACCATCTGCAGTAAATTCAAAGCACCTGCTGTAACTTTTTGATGAAAGTAAACTAGTATACCCCACTGTAAATTCTTTTGATATTGTTATTACAATATTCTGTGATAAATAAAACAAATGCACAAATACAGCTCAGGCTAAGAAAATAAATCAGCAAGGCTTAGCAACTGCTTTAATTATTATTAGAAACAATTTGGTATTTTTCTTACCTGTCACCTTACAGAACTATTTTACTCACCATTTAAAGAAAAGCTTTTTCTACTCTTGGAATACCTAAGGAAAAAATCTTGGACAAAATCTCAGTGTTTGTTTCAACCTTGACTGAAATTTTACAAAATAGCACAGAAGTTACTCAGTCTCCTCTTCCACTGAAATCTACACAGCTTCCCCCATTGCCTGCATAGGTAGAAGCCAGAATGACGTGCTTCACAAAAATTCTAGCTCTAGGTATCAATGCTGTATTTATCACCACATTATCCAGGGAACTATCACTCTTGCACTAAGTATAAGAGATCCTCTCTGTCCACCCACTAATGGCAGCTCGGCTGATTGTGGGAAAGCCAGCAAATCCTGCATTTTTTGCTCTGTGGATGGATGAATTCCCGGGCATTTTTATCTCCTGTGGAAGGGGTTCAGTTACAGCCGACTGGCCTTCATCCAGGTACTGATCTTTCCCAGGCAAGGCAGAAAGCTGGAGAGGGAGTCAGTTGCCTCTGGTATAAAGATGATGTGCAACAGCATGTTTCTGGAGGTCCAGTTGTCACACAAACTCCACCACACATTTAAAAAAGATGCCGAGTAAGATGACATGAAACCAAAATAAATAATTTTTTTTTTAAAAGAGTGCTGTTGGAAAGATGAATGAAATTAAATTGCCCCTTACAAATCTTCCAGCTTTCTTGGAGTTTTTTGAAAGGAATAAAAAGCACCATCTCAAAGATCTTCATACAACTTTATAGTAAAAAAGGCAGCTTTAAAACCAGTAGTGGCACCAAGAACAGTTGACGCAGTCACAGGACCATAAATGACCATAAAATGTCAGCCAATAGCCAAAAAAAGACTAGACCACTCATGAACATAAATGTCATCATTTTGGATGACATCATAGCAGAAGAAGGATTCAAGACACCTGCAATAACCAGATGCAGAGTTAGCCATTTATTAGCTTTTTAGCCAAAAAAGACGAAAGCACTGCACTGTTTTCAAAGCTTGGGATACATGGACATAGGAATTTCAACCTTAAAGATGACATTGGAGGCCTTGAAGCAGGCACAAAGCCGAAAAAGAACATTCTGCTCTTGCTAAAGCTGCTTCAGGGAAACAGCCTTTTCCATGCCTAGTAATCTTCTGCTTTTCAGACTAAATGCATCCTATATCTGCTCACCTTCCATTGGGTATTTAAACCCATATTTTTAAGTTCTTCCAGGTGGTGTTTTTTTAACTCTCACTTCATACATAGCACTTTCCTACCTTTCATTTGTGATTTTAGAACAATATTATTCCCTTTCAGCCTCGTTTTCTCTAGGCTAAACAAATTATATTCCCACAGGAGATAAACCCAGAGTATCCTAGGAACTCCTCTCCAAATTCCTCTTCTTGGTTTGCTTCTATTAGCACATGGGAATATTTACAGAGGATAGATCTTTTTCTCATCCACGAACACCGTTTATGGAGATACTTCACATATTTCAATCATCTCAAAGCAAGAACTACATTCCAGTCTCCCTCCTACTTACATACTTCTAAATTATGACTTTTCAATGGAAATAGGATATTTATGAGTGTGGTTTACATTTTTCACTAGTGCATTTAATGCCTTTTCTTTCGCTTGCTTTCTCAGGGTTATCTTAATTTTCCCATGGGAGATTTCAGGCCTCCTCTGTATTGCCAGTGCATCTCATTTTTCCCTATCAATGCAAGCATGCTTCAATTTTCATGCCAGCATCATTAAAGAAAAATCTTCAACCAAATCCAGTGCCAAAACTCACTCAGGAGACCTTCCTTTCATAACTTGCTTTCAGCATAGCAATATTTCTTTCAGTATAACTGCTTTGTCTCTTACCAGTTCCACTCCACATTACAGTTCTAGTAGCTGCCTCCTTAACATTTTAAATTAAAAATTGCCTGTGTAACACCATAGGGACTTTAAAGATGCTATACAGCAGATCAAGCTAATTTCTTTTGTTTAAGAAATTAGTTATAAAGAGGAATTGCTCTAAAGACACTTAGATAAAATACTTTTGGTAGTGTTATATTTCTCTTTTACTGATCCTTCCTTCTAAATATTCTTTCTTTTTTTATTGCTGTCCTGGTTTCTTAAAACCGTGACAAGAACTGAGTCTGGAATTTGGGATACTCAGAACTTTCACTGAGCAACCAAATTTCACAAAAAACCCAAACCAACTACATAGATATATTGTTATCTCTCCAACTCCTGCTGACCTCAGAGTTTGATCATGGGTTGCTCACCTTCAGTCACTACTCTTAAGCCAACTGACTGGTTTTGAGACAGAATGACACTGAAATTCCCTGAGTCTAGAACATGCTTCAACAGTAAACAGTCCTCCCAGAAATAACTTGCCATTACTAGTCAGGATTTAAAGGAAAACATTCTGGGTTGCCAGCAAGATTTTCAGCTCAGACTACTACTGAGGGATGTGATTTAATGGCTCACATGTGGACAATGACGCAAAGTGGTCAGCTCCACAAACAGGCTCACATGACTTTTGCCCTAAAAACTTCTATTCGTATTTCTTCGCCTCTAATGTTATAGTTGCCCTTATTTTTTCCTCAGATCACAATGACAACTAAAAGCTGGGGACTTTTACAACATAAAGCTTCCAAGTACTCTGTGTGTCTACAGGGACCATAGCTAAAACTATTCTGGGCATTTGTTAAATTATTAAGAATTAACACTAATAAAAGTGATTAGGTCCTCAGCTTCTGAAAGCATTAGACTTTACATCCATGTAAAAGAAAAACCAATGCTTTGAAAAAGCTTCCTAAACAGAAAGACAAACATGCATCTGTATTACTCTCTCTTCCAAATTTCATCTGTCTCCAAAGCCCAAACTTCTTCAAACTATTTTCATTACGCTGTTATCTTTAGATACTTAATTAATTTGCACCAAAGTCCCCAGTATTTTCATTCCTTAACATCATGCTCAGTGTGGACCCAGAGTAAAGAATGCATATTCACTCTCTTAGAAGCTAGAGATCTTACCATATTTAACATGAAGCATCTCTGACAGTAATTGGAGTTCTGTATCAAGGTAAATAAATGGTAAGATCATAAGAGCATACTCTAGTGGCCACAAGCATCCGGCAAACAGTAACATCAGAGAGTGAATTTAACATACAGTCTCAGTGGATATGAATTTTCTGTAAACAAACAATCTGAAAAAAAGCCTCACTTTTGTCATCTGTTATTCCCATTGAAGAAAAAAGAATATTCTGTTTCATACTTTCCCTACCAGGTGGCTTCATTATTTACCACTAGTCTTTTTTCCCTCAACATGTGTGCAACACTGTAATATCCTCAATGACAACAGATTCACTTTCTTTCCTCAGCAGTAGCATTCAATGCAAATTACCCAAATTACCGAATATGCTGGAATGATGATACTTCACAAGGGTATGTTGGAAAGCCAGTTTCTCATATTGCTGGGGAAAAAAAAAGCTCATTTCTATCAAGATACAAAGGCCCCTCCTCACAGTATATATTCCCACAAGTACAGGGCACGGAGTGAACAGCAGTCAAGGATGGGGACGGTCGCAGAGGCTCCAATCTTCCTGGCCACTGAGCACGTGAAGAGCGATGGACAAGTCACTTACTCTCCCTACACTGGCTATCCCTGTGCAATACA
>VYZR01113850.1:3918-21730 GCA_013400675.1 Oxylabes madagascariensis
CAGAGGTGTCAGTGCTGCACAAGGCAGGGGGATGCCAGTCCCCAGTGAGCATCAGAACCAGAATCCACCATCAACTCTTCTTCATGCTGGAGCTGTTGGAAAACAGATCTAATGCAAGAATTATTTCAGCTTTTCCCAGGGTCCTTTCTCATCCTCTCCTTTAGCAGAAGCTAAAACATGAACGCTTAAAAGTTCATAACAGAGAAACAACTAAAACCACACAGCTTGCTGTCTGCTCATTTTATTAATATTAATACTCTAAATGCATCCTTTCAAATAGGCACAGACCCTTAAATATTCCTGGATTGCTAATGTATCCTTTATATAAAGAGACTGCCGTTGGCCAAAATGATTACCCCAAGGTTCTCAATTTTACCAGTGAATCAGGGAATAATCTACTTTCTTCTCTGCTCTACCGGAATTCTTCTTAAACAACAAGCTGGATAAAATACAGCTGGGTGCAGAATCACAGAATATACTGAGTTGGAAGGGAACCATCAGGATCATTGAGTCCAACTCCTGCCCCTATTCAGGACAGCCCCAAAAGTCACATCATGTGCCCGAGAGTGTTGTCCAAATGCTTTTTAAACTGTCTCAGGCTTGGTTGTGTGACCACTTCCCCAGGGAGCCTGTTCCAGTGCTCAGCCACGCGCTGGGTGACAAAACTTTTCCTGCTCTAACCTAAAGCTCCCCTGACTCAGCTTCATGTTGTTTCCTTGAGTCCAGACACTGGTCACCAGAGAGAAGAGATTGGTACCTGCCCTTCCACTTCCCCTGGTGAGGATGTTCATCTCAAAGCCTGCACATCTCTTAAGTTGCATTTAGATGTCACTTCAGGTCTATTTCAAAGACAAACACAATACTTAAGTGATGCAGACTTTGTGATGGTCCTCTATACAGGATAAATCTATCTTAGATAATTTGCTCTGTCTTGAGCAAACTCATTTATGTGAATATCTGTGGAAAGAAAGACAGAAGACACTGGAAAATTTTTTAAGAAAAGTCCTCTTAAAGAAAGCTGATGCAGGTTAATGGAAGAATTAAAAGCAATTATCCAAACGTTTCTGTATTTGCTCAGCTGTAAACTTAGCAGAAAGATTGGTATAAAACTCAACTAAAGCTTTAGAAATGTTTTAATGACATGTAAACCATGAGATTTTCAAATGATCACAATCCAGATGGTGCAATGCTTTGGAATGTAGTGCTAGTGGTTCATCACAAGACACTACCATCCATCCTGGCTCTGTACCATCTGCATTGAGAAAACTCAACCAGACCTCTTATCCTGACTCCCTAACCTGCTGCCAGGCATCCATGCCTACAGCAAGTTGTATAAATCTATTAAATGCATTTTTTGCTTCCTCAAGAAATTCTGTAAATACTATTGTGCCTACAGTGGATTAACAGGAAAAATTCACACTCTCCATGTCTGACATGGTTGGGAATTCTAGAGGATCATGAGTTACAGCTAAACTTGATTAAACATCTCATTAAGCTCGTGGCAAGCCCGGGTCCAGTTCTTGCTCCAGATACATATAATAAAATGTTTTCATACATTTCCTTCTCTCTCTCNAAATACAGCACACGGGTGTTTGTGCATGGGTTGTAGGCCTGCTCCTGTCCACACCTACTCCTGGTCATATTGGGAACAGTTGCCTTGCCTTCAGAGGAAGCTCCTGGCAATGAAATTTACTGGCACGAGCAAGAATTTCCAGGATAATATAGATATGTGTAGATATGAGGGAAAGCAAAACTTTGTGGGGAGATAAGAGGATCAGAGTTGCAGAGCAAGCTGGCACATGCAGTGTGAGAGCAAGAGATCCTAACCTGGCCTGATCCTGCCTGGCTGCAGACAAACTATTCCCTTGGTCATAGCCCTGTGGGCAGCCTGGGGCAGACCTTACCACCTAAAGATGTGCCTTTGCAGAGTGATACTGAGGCTAGAACAGACCTTAGCAGTACCTGCATGTTAAGTAGAGGGGGTTGAAAATATTTTCAGGGTACATTAAATTTACAGATACGCAGTCTCAGAGGGAATGAAACTATTCAGAAAGTCAGATCATGTTGTAAAACAGTTTGGCCAAAAGAGTAAATTCAGAGAAGTATAAATGTTATTCATTGACATTTTCTAGGTGAAATATTTTGACTTTTTGTTCCAAAGTAACATTGCATTTTGAAACTGACAGACCCATTTGGTTTTTGGGATGAAAAAACCATAAACAATTCTCTTAGAAAATCAAGTTCTTTCTCTTAGGTCAGGCAAAATGTTTTGCGTCAGCTGAGACTGACATTTAAATATATTCTTTCCAGGCTAGACACAAGCAGAAAAATCCAGCTCTAATTTTGACACATCCTGGTAAATGTGTAAAACGAACAATTGTTTCCAAATATGTAGACTGTTGGGAAAAGCAGCAGTTCAAGCTTTCAAGCAAAGATGTAGTTATTGAATTGGGTTACTTAAAAAGCACCCACCATTCAGTTTCATTAAAAGCTCTTTCCAATTAACAAAACAGATGTGTTTAGGATTACAAAAAAACCAACCACAGACTTCCTTAGAGCTTGTCTAGTCATAAATATGCCATTAGACATGCAAAGATTTTCACCTCTCCTCACATAAGACATTCCGAGGTTCTCCTGGCCAGCCTTCAAGACTCAGGATCCCATTTTATGAAGTTAAACTACTTTAGTCTGTGACCTTTAAGATTAACTGTTTGGGGATTTTCTTCTCACACATATTTTTAATCTGTTATCCAATTCGTGCAATTGTTTTAGAGCAACTGTGCTTGTGAAATGCACTTTGTAGAGCTTGGAAAAAGGAACAAGTGCTAAGGAAGGCTTCTTATTTATACACCAAGGCTGTGTATTACATTTGCATAATATGATATCAGAAGAAATAAATGGCACCAGAAATAAGTGTATGGAGGGAAGTGCTAATGAGCTGTGCAGAACAGGGAAAGACAGTATTTTTTTACAGAGGATATGGATCTACGTTTTGGGAGAAAGGAAAGTCGTAGAATTTTTCTCAAATGAAAACCTAAACAAAGAGATACTGGACCACATTTCCCCCCCTCCCTTCCAGAAGTTGTTAAGATGTTTACAGATCTCATTCTGAATATCAATAAAACATGCATACAAAGCTGTACAGCCAGAAAACATGCACAGTGGAGCATGGTATTGCAGAGGCAGTTTAATGTGGTAGCTGCTTCACTAACATTATGTAGAACAGCGAATGTACCTGAAAAAGTCAAAGATGCGGGTGCATCTGTAAACACTCAAGCACAACACAAATGTATTGCTTAACAGGGTTAGCCCAGTTAAATGAAAGAGAATCTAAAGCAGAGGAAATAAAGCCAGCTAGAATTGTCCTGTGCTGAGGACCTCCAGGAGATGGTGGTTAAAGTACGACACTAGCACAGGCTCATCTCTGGGTTGTCACATCCTTCACATGTGATTTTTTGACCCAGTCTGCCACTGTGCTGTGTACAGATATCTGAGAAAGGGAGCAAGTTTGTGCATTTGTTTTTTTCTCTTTGGAAGAGGGTATTCTCCCCTGATAAGCATGCCTCCATTTCTGCTGAAGTCAATGGGAGTTCTACTGTTGACATCCATAGAAGCAGAACTAGCTCTTAGCAGCTGCCGTCCTTCTCCTCTGGCAAAATTAATCAGTGCTCCCCAAAGGCTTCAAGACCCTCTGACTGATGCTGCAGCAGTACAGCAAAAGGTCGAACAGGGCAAGGAAAGGCTGCAGTTTACAGCAATCACACCTCTAAGATGTCCTTATTACAAGTCTTCTATATACAAATGTAGAAAGCCAAAAAGACTTGAATGGATGTTAAAACACCTCTTTATTGAACCTGGCTGCTCATTGTGCTGCTCATTGAAAAGCTAGGAGATATTTCTTAAAAAACAGCTACCACCACAACACTGATTCACTGCAAGGTTTTTCTTGGACAAACACATTCACTGAAGAAATAAAACAAAACCAAAGCCCAAACCAACAAGCTGTTCTCTCAATTTACGGCCCTTTTACAATACCTTGTATTATTGATGGGACATGGCTTCACAATTCTTTTTTTTATATTTTATTTTTTTTGACATTACACAGAGATGACTGCATAGTGCACAGTCACTGCATCTGGTGGATAATTTTATATCCCGCTCAGATTCTGGAGTATATATGGTCCCATGGTGAGTACATCCAATAGACTTCTTTCTTCAATGGGGCTATAAATACAAGTAAAGGCAAAGTACTGCACATAAGGTGCCTATATATTGCTTTAGTGAGGAGTGAAAGATGCTGGGGATTTTGGTTGTGTGGATTCGTTCTGTCTTACAGCATACTGAATAAATTGATATCTTTGTTCATGGAAAGGTAAATTTCTCCACGGCCAATGTGTTCCAAAAGTTTTTTTCTGAGGCATTCTCTAAGGCAACCATCTACCTACCGTATTTTTTGTCTTGCTATCACTATGGCCAGGGATGAAGTTAAGACAAATTTTGGATCTGCCACTTTCTTCTGGTTTCTTCTGGTGATATTTTGGAAAGAAGTTTCCTGGTATGTGTTAAGCCTGATGGTGAACTGTTTTGTAACTTTCTGGCTTCAGAGTTTACAGTGATCACTCTCACTGCTAACACTGGTATAATGCCCATTCTGCATATCTTAGAGTGGTGCTACGTTTAGCAAGATCTAGATATAATTGTGTGAGCAAAAGATTAAATTGTTGTAGTTTTGGAAACTAAGAAAAAAAAAAAATTCTGTAAAGAGAAAACCTCCTCAAACCCTGTATTTTTTCCTAAAAAGCCAGAGACACAGAAACACAACACTGCAGCCTTTAGCCTAACATAGCAATAGTTTGGAGTCTTCTGAAAGAAGCAAGTATCAAATATTTTTGCTCACTTACATCTTCATGAGTTGTTTTTACACGAAGTCAGGCAACCTAAGTACATTATATTCTAACAGTCCAAGTTGGGATTGGAAAAGTGCCTGATATAAAGAATGCAAAATTCTTCTCTGTTATGAAAAATTTGGTCTAAACTCACTGAAGAGTGCTTTATTCCTCAAGTGATCCCAGTGAACTCACTATGGGCCCCTGTGATGGAACTGTTATCCAATTACACAAAACTCGTCATCCTAAATCTGGAGCGTAACAACCAACAAGGTGGCAAGGCAACAGTTGGTAATACAGTGGAATCTGTAGTTGTAGCTGCCTATAGGGAAGTTTTCAGCTGCCTTTGACTTATAGCACATAAAGGAAACAATTGTACTGCAGTATAGTGGAGGGAGTTGTACTCTTGTTAATAAACTTCTGAAAAATATTAATTTCCTTTTGAAGAGGCATCTGAGTATTTCCTTTCCTGGTCAGAACTGAGAAGCCTTCTGGGTTTTACCTTCCACTAAGCTTAAAACTTACACTTACACTTAGGACTCTGACTTACATACTGAGATTTGTCTTCTTCTTTAAACAATTTAGACTGTGTTGTACTGATGAGTACTTCATATCAACTTTAAGGAATCAGTCTGCAGAGAGAGAAAAGAGAGAGGCAATATCTGCACTGCAGCTGCACTGGGAAAGACCTTGGCCGCAAGGGATGCCATGCTGCAGGTCTGACAGGCTTGGGGCTCCCTGCACCCCTCTCCACACACTGCAGATGTGCCCTCTGGCAGGCAGTGCCTCCTCCTCTGCACTGCACTGCCCTTGTGGGGACCAGGCACATCCCTGATGTGTATGACTGCAGGGAGCAGTCCTGCCCCTTTCTACATCCAGCTCATCTATGGAAGGGGTTGCCTTGCATTTTCATTGTTTGCCTTGCAAGGTGAGAGTCTACAATCATGAGAATGAAGTGAAATAGGATTGTGCTTTCTGTTTTCTAATCCATAATCCACAAAATTTTTTATCTACTTTTTCAAGCACCTGTGTTTTGATTATCAGAATTTCTCAAAAACCACAAAATCCCCTCTTAAACAGCAATCTGGGTTTAGGCAGAAAGCTCTGTCAACTCTGGCTCAGCAGTTCGTTATCCTGGTTAACTGGATCAATGGTGACAGCTGTAATTACTAGAGATGAGATTGCATGCACTGTAATTACACCTCAATCTTCAGTGTGAGATGGACTGTAGGACACACACTGCAGATTCTCCCAATTACAAACAGGTTATGGAGAGCATGGTACTTCTGTGTTAATCATGTTTGTTATTATATAGAATAAAAAAAAATATGGCACCAGCTAAAAGAATTGTTAATCTGAAGCAGTTTTGCTGATTCAAAGGCATTAATCCATAGCTTTACCACTATGTGGGTTTTCAAGGTTTCCACACTATAGAAACACAGAAGGGTTTTTTTTTTTTAACTAAATAGTTATTAACTATACAGCACGTTACATCTGCCAGTACTTGCTCCAATATTCTTGTGCAGAACATTAATAACGTATCAGTGTTTACTACAAAAAAGTTCTCCTTTCAAAACCATGCATTAAATGTAGGAATAAGTCTTTAAATTTTTTAAAAAATCCAGTGTAGTATGGAATCACACGCTGTGCCTGTAAAAAGTTGTTCAAAGAGCAAGGACTAAGAATAAGGAAATTTTATGCATTTGACCTTTGATTTAGGTTTGAAGACGTCAACAATGAATGTAACTTAAGGAAAAAAGTGTGTCTGAAGGTAAGAGGATGATGAAACACTTATTTTCAAAGCCAGTGAAACTATTAAAGACAATATTCTATTCTGCTTCGCTGAATACTCAGCCTTTTCTGGTTGTGGACTCTTGTTTTCTCTTTCCTTGAGGAAGGATTATATATTTCTTTAATTAGGTTTAAAAATGTTATTGCTGATTTCAAACCACATCTACATACAAGTATTAACAACTTCTGTTTCCCAGGAAGGCCACTTTACTTTGTTTTTATGCAGCTCTTATTCTAATCTTGTTTATTTTTCGGTGCATAGAAACATCTATGATTCATGTTTGGGGGAGAGGGGACTGAGGGGAATGAACTAATATATTTTTTTCTCTTATTTTCTTTTTTATTTTTTTTTTTAACTCCTGAAGCTCAATTATGTCTGATATATTAAAGACCACGTAGGTTTAATGAAATCCATTTATGATTTTATGAGTCAAATCTGTCCCTCAGCACCACTTAAGCTCACACACAGGCCACCACAAGTGAAGTGAAGAACTGAAGTGGCTCGTTCGCGGGGGAGAGGTCTTGCTCCTGCTCTTTGCAGAGGGCTGAACTGGAGTTCCTAGCACTGAAATTCAGTTTTCCATCACACTCTCCTCTGCAAGTGCCAAGTGATGGCACTGCAGGGAGAGCAGCACCATCTGTCTCTGCTGCATGTGCTCTCCATGTGATGTTTTGCAGTGGGAAGGGAGGGTGTTCTTTGCAGGAGGCTGTTGTTCCCGCGCTGGCTGGAGCAGCGCTCGGGATCACGGCAAGGGCTCCAGGTGCCCACCAAGGACCACTGTGGTGGGACCTGTGCCACGGACACACTACAGCCCCACAGCTGAGGGCTGCGGGCAGAGCTGATGGCCTGCACCATCACACACCCCTGGAGCCAGCGTGCTGCCTCTTTGGGGCTGGCGGAAAATGCACAAACTGTCCCCAGGTTTTGGGGGAAATCAGCTGTGACTATTTCGCAAGTCAGAATTTTCCAAATAATGTAGCAAATTGGGAGGGGGAAAGGGAGAGGTAAGTTTTATTGTTCAGCTCAAACCTAGTTTAAATCTACTTAAACCATCACTCAATTGCTAGTATAATAACAATCCTCAGCAGCATTTTACTGTTCCAAATAGATATTAAAAGTAAATGTTTGGATATCATATATTCTGGATAAAAATTATTTCTAATCATGACCATTTTCTTTCAGTCTCATTTTTTGCGTATGACTTGCAATTACCTTTTTAACAGTTTGACTGAAACTACAAAACACTGTGGAAGATTTTTGAATTAAACTTATCAGGCACTGTTACTGAGCCTTATATGATACAAGCTATTGGGGATATTTAGTTTATTTAAGCTATGATTTCCCAAATGATACAAATAGGTTAATTCATTGCTGTCTATTTTGAAAAATCTGGTATTTCAGACTGAGTCTACGAAATCCTGATTAAAAGAAAATGCTTAAGCATACATTCAACCTTAAGCTTGCGATTCCATTGAAATAAATGTCTCTACTTGCATATTCAAAGGTAAGCATGTGCTTAGTGCTTTGTTGAGTTGGGGCCTCAGACATTTCCAGAGATTTTAATATCACATTTGCAAACCAGATGGTAGTGCCTTAGTTTAGAAACAATGGAGCAAAGTGTCCTTCGTTTATACTTTAATCTCAGAAAATGAGATCAAGACATTTTCAGCAACTAGTTGATTGATACTATGTGAAAGCTGAACAACCTTGTTAATTAGGCAGTTCTGCTGGAGTGTCTGAAGTGCATGGCGAACCATAATTAAAATATACCATTACAGTGATCTGTGGAGCCAACCTGCTCTAACCCTCCCCGAAGAACTGGCTTTCCTGAAGGTGCACTGCGGCATTAGGGGGGCAGACAAAAGAGCCCTGCCATGTGATCCAGCTACAGAGGTTAGCAGCTTTCAGTTTCATAAAAGGATTAATCAGACTGGAAAACTAAAGACAAAAACTGGCTTTCTCCAGCTAAAGATCTGAGTATTCAGCAACTGCATTCCATTTTATTTGTTTGGATTCCTCAGTTCACAAACACAAACAAAAAGGGTAACTTTGTGGACTCCAGAAGGGTCCCACTAACGCTCTGTGAAGAGATCCCTTTTGGCACAGCAGAAAGATGTGGATGACTGAGGAAAGTTTCTCATCTGCACTGGACCGAGGCAATGAATATTCAAGAGGTGCTTACCTTACCCAGCGGAAAGAAATCTTCATGGAAATTGGAAGCGGGAAAGGAAAGGCAAGAGGGTCAAGTTCATATAATCACTTGTCTTGTAAACAGTGCATTTGTTGAGACTGTCCTGAAATAGTTTCATTTGGCTACAGTCAGAGCTGCAACGGGAAACTTCAGCAAACCAACTTTATCTTTAGATAAGTTTTCCACAGCTACTTAGTAACTTGCTTGGTTTGCAGATCACATTCTGTATTTTCAACTCGCTCAGCAAGCTTAGAACAAAACTCACAGATGGATGCACTATTTTGATGCAATTAACAGTATATTTAGATATACTTGTGTTACACTTCTGGAGTCCGTATAGAAATGTTTAGTTTAAAATAACACTGAAACAATTGATATTTCCATAGTTTTAATTACTGTCAAAATTTGTATCCACTTTCTGAGATCTGGAGGCTGATTTTGGCTTGGATATTTGTTTTGTCTTTATTCAAAGACACTTTGTGCAATTGAAAATATCCTTTCCAGAGATGGCAAAATATGATGCAAATACCCATCTCAGTCAAAACTCTGAATACTAGAGAAACTATGAAGTGTTAAAATAGCTGGGACTATGCAGAATAAACCTTCTATATGTTGCTAAGTTTAACTGAGAAAATCTTTCTCTACAGCAATATCAGTCTCCTGCAGGTAATGTTGTTTCTAATTTATCACATACCGGCATTCAAAACACAGTCTATTTCAAAAACTGCAAAAGCAAAACAATGGAAGCATGCTAAAACCCTATTATTTATTTAAAAGCGGTAAAGAATGTGTCTTAAGTTATACAAAATTACCATATTTTTATTGGTTTTAAGCTCTGGGAGGAAATGTGTATGCAATTATAGTATGTCTTCTACATCTGTCTGCTGAGTTTATAGTAAGAATAAATTGTGGTTAATCATGTACAGTCTTGTATTTGCTCATAACCACAACAGTGATATGTATTCATGGAGCATCCTGCTGTTTGTTATTGGATTTTTCCTAATTCATATAGTATTTCATGTTTTGCTACTGACAACATAAACCTTTCAGTCTTGCATACATTAAATAAAATCACATTATTAAAGTGACCAGAGTTCCCAAACCTTGCTGATTATCATAATGTACATACAGATCAATGTATTCGCACGGCTTTGGAGTGGGGGGTGCGTGTGTTTGTGTGTTACGTAAGTAGTAATGAATATTAGGCATGCCTCCTGATAAAATAGCCTAAAATAGGAAAGAGTATTCTTATTTACTGGTTGACATTTGTGGGTTTTTCTCTCAATTTCCAAGTTGAGATTTTTAGAATTAACCTTTCACTCAGTGAGGAAAATTCCCTTAGGCACTATCTGTTCTGAGGCTGACTCACCTTTGTGGTTAATTTTTTTCCCCATGCCTTTTGAACATCTTTGATAGTTTTAGTGAACAGTTGAAACGTCTGTCTTTTTAAAAATAAAAAACTAAAAGGCAAAATTTTAAATTCTCTGCTCATAAAATTATTTCATTACACTTTGCCTTTTCAGTACTAAAACAGCACAGCCGTGGTGCTCTTTGAATCTGAACCATGTGAGGAGCCAGGCCACCCACCAGGTGAGAGCTCCTCTGGCTCATGGGTAGGTAGTGGGAAGGACATGGCTACCTTTTCACGAGCTGTGAGATGAGGAGGTCCTGGTTTTCATTATTCATTACCTGCATATATCCTGGGAGATTAGTACTTGTGACTGTAACAAGTGTGGTGCCACTTCACATGTTCTACTACATCCAGAAGACTTGTGATGTGCCACATGGTTATGGCCAATCGTAATAGAATCTGAGATCAGACTTGATTCACATTCTGATTTTCTTGCTTGGAGTCAGTATATGCAGAAAAAAAGTATTTGGGACTCTAGGCCTAGACCCATGACCCTGGGGGGAGACATGAGATCCACTCACTTTCAGAGACACTTTCTTGTGTCTATGGATACACTCAAAATACAAACGCCCTCATTGCACAGAAATATCAGCCAGTTTTCTACTGACTGAGTTCGCACTTCTCCAATTCCTTTTTTTTAAAGGATATATTTAGATAAAGAATTAATATTCCAATTGGTTGATTTGCAGGGAGTTCTGCATGGTATTTAGATGCTAATTACTGCACAATTAGAGGGCTAAGGTCAGGCACATCTTCCAGTAATGGAGCACCGAAATTTACAGTGTTAAAATACCAAAATTATCCACAAATACAGATACAGGAAGGCTTTTAAAAAGACTAGTGCACATGGATTTCTCCAGTTCAGAGGGCAAACCTTGCCCTTGTTAATTATACTTAAGTCAGAGGGAGCAGGATTTGACCGCAATGCCTGCAGAGCAGAGCAGTGCAGGTTACATGCCCCTCACACTGAGAGCCAGCAGGCACACACTGGGGTTTGGCACTTACGCTCTCTCTCGCTCTCTTCTCTGGCCAAGCACCACATGTGCCCATTCAAAATTTTTCAGTAACTACCACACGATAGATCTGCATGGTTCTTCCTCAGATGTTCAAGGGGAAATTACTGTGTAAATAGAATTAATAGCATATCTATCATGTCTTACATCCTGCTCTGAAATCTGGATGGAGGAGAAGAATTTCTGCGTTAAGGAATGCTGGCATCATAAATGCAAAGCAATCATAAAGCATTTGAGATTTGGGTGCACAGGCAGGGCACAATCTGTTTTATTGCCACCACACCGTATGATCAGAACCTTTGCAAAAGCAGGCTACTGGAAATGCACAGATTTTTATTCTTCAATGTGTTACAAAGAGGTAACTCAAGTTCTTTTGTAGTTTGAAACATCTAAAACCTGCCCTACATTAGGAACACGGGTTTTGTTTCCTTCCCACTAACAGGCTAGTCCAAAGGTGCTACTGTTTTGCATTCAATGCTGCTGAAATTGTATCTGAACTGGAAGATCAATGAAATTATATTGGAAGAAATACTTTTTTTTCTTTAGTGCCTGAATGCAAAATAACTAATAAGACCTGCAGAAGGGAAGGTGGTCCCATGCCCACTGCTTCTCACTGAATCACTTATGGGCAAAGACAGCAGCACCTGGCTCAGGTCAGGTGCCAGGGCTGCTGCTGCTGTCCCAGTTCTGTGCATATGTGTGGGAGAGGAACCAAGGTCTGGGGAATCTTCCTTCAGCCCAAGTGATGGAGGGCCCTTGTCCTGAATAACAGGATTAGCTCCGCTACTCAAATGAATGGTGTCGAGCTCTATTCAGCTGTGACCAGAGCAACATTCATCAGCAACTGCAAAACACCTTCTTTGTCCTTCTAGGGAAGGAAACGGTCAGACTGAGTGGAACTTTTCCCTGGTAACTAAGGCCATGCACAGCTTGGGAAATCAAGGGAAAGTTATGCTACTTTTTGTTCTCCAGTATCCCCTTTTGCAGGGGAATGAGAGTATTTCCATTTCCGTAACTCTTAATCCAAAAAAATATCAGCTGGGAAGTAGTTTTTTCTTTTCCTTTAAAAAACCCCCAAAATGTAAAGCTCCCTGACTGGCCAGGTGGGATTGGTGTTTAGTAATGAGACTGGAAAAGGGGCAGCATCAGTAACATGAAAAGATAGCCTAAAGTTTTCCAAAATTCATGACTCCCTGAAAGTTTTGAAAGCACATGGAGCTCATACCTGTGAGCAGCAATATTTCTTTTAATTCACTCCAACTCACCAGGAATCAGCTTGTTTCTATAAGTAACATTCTCTTCTGAACAGATACTACGCAAAATCAGTTCAGGAGAATTTTTGAATACTCATGGAAACAAGTAAAAGGCACTTAAAAAACTGTTGATGTATTCACCTAGATCTGATGGCCAAAAGAAACAGACTTGCTCAGCTCCAGCAGTACTGACCCCTCAGTGCTGGCATCACTCGTGGTGATGTTTCCCACTGCCTTTCTTAGATAAGATGAAATCTAAGGCAGTCAAGAAGCCTCAACCTCTTTAGCTACACGTCAGTGTCAAGCCAATGATGGGCCAAAGGAAGGAATCAAGAGGAAATGTTACCAGCAGCCCCTGGATGTCACACTCTCCAGGACAGGCAAGCCAAATGAAATAGCAGCAAATACCCATCCTCGCTCTGCACCTGCCCCTCTCCTGTCTTTCCTGCAGCCTCCTCTCTTTCAGGTCTCCAGGTCACACTTTGTTGAGTGCCATCTCCCAACACACGATCAACATACTCACCCACTGTGGGAGCCAAGGCTTAAAGGCAGCTTGTAACATCTGAGCTAACCTCTGTTCCCTGGATCCTTCCCAGCTTTTGGCTTCCAGATGTCTTCACCTGGGCCTTGCTCTTGCAAGCACAGGGTGAATTTTCATGCTCTGCCTATGAGCTCTGCCACAGGAGGTCCCTGTGTCGTGTGGCTCCTGCTCTGCCATTTTTGACCCTTCACTGACCCAGGTTCATATGAAATTACTAAGGCTGTTTATATGAAATTACTAAGGCTGTTTTTTCCATTTTTCTGTGGAACACCACTCTGCTCAGCCTAGCACCTCCACACTGTAGGCTGGTTGCACTCAGGCCAGCTCTGCTCTCGAAGCTTCACACCAATGTTAGCACAATGCTGAGGTACCAGTGCCAGCATCAGAATAAAGCTAATTTCTCTGGGCTTAGCTCTCCTTTGACCTTTCAGAGTGAAGCTGGGCTGCAACTGGCCAGCATGGGCAGTGCTTGTGGCACACCCCCAGGCTCACCGTTCCTTGTGGAGGAGCTCGAAGAGTTTCATCAAATAGCACAGAACTGCCTGGGCTGGTCCCATCACTCTCACTTGTTTCAGCTTTAAAAAAGAAGACTGATGTCTTGGTTCTGGGGAATGATAGAACTGGAAATCCAGCAAACTTTCAATGCCTACCAAGAATAAATGTTTCACTAACAGAAATATTTTTCCCTCTTGATCTTTCATAATATGGCTGCTCTGTGGCAGTCAGGAGTATGATGAGCTCAGGGCATAAGAGTCCTTTTAAAATCAACACTTATCCACCAAAATTGAGGCTGCTAGGAGTTATATTGGACACAGGAGCCATTTTTAATATGTAGTCCATGACAAACCTGATTTACAGATTAAAATAACAATATTATGGCATTTATAGGATATATAAATTTAAAGCTGAACTGTACTAGCCATAAAATCTTAGATGCTTTTGTTACAGCTGCAACTAGCAGCAAAATAATACAGCAGCAAAGCTTTACAATTAATAAGCTTCAATTTTAACACATTAAAAAATCAGGGTCCCTTTCAGAGTGCATTACCAGGTGACACGAACAGGTGTCATGTCACATCAGGCTCTCTTCAGGCAATAGCTCAGAGCTGACATAAACAGATGCAAAAGACTAAGATGAGAACATAGTAATATGGATTCAAAGAATGGCCATGTGATCTTATTATTCACATTTAACCACTGTTCTGTATTGTATATTTACCACAAGGCTTCCACTTTCCTTTAGCTTGATGCACAGGAAAAAATGGTCCCTCAGAACTCTCAGTCCTTAAGTGTGTGTGTAATGTAACATTTCTCCCGTTTCGAATCAGCACTCGTCCTGTGCTCGTGCACTTTGGTACTCAGCCATCAAGAAGCCAGTTACAAACCCCTAATTTCTAGCATGGCCTGCTCTGCCCTTGGCCTGCAGGCAGATACTCCAGACAGCTTCCCTGTGCTCCAGCAGCCAGTCCTGGTCCTGAGGAACCAGGGAGGGCTGCACTGCTCTCTGCCTCCCTGCACAAAAGGGTCAGGGAAGGCTCTTTACCCCCTGATGGAGAAACGAGAGCTACATCCTTTTGTACTACAAGAAAAGCGACAGTCAACACTACACATAGTTTACATAGTCATATTTTAAAATGTCTTTTTAATGAAATACTTCCTCCAGGCAGACAAACAAGGACATTTTGCTATGTCAGTTCTCTCTTTAGCATGACTGAAGGTTCTCAATTCACTTTCAGTAATGAGTATTACTGGGTCAGTAATTCTCATTCTAGTTTGAGTAAATTCACATTGGAAAACCCAAACACTTGAAAAATGCAAGGGGTCAGCTGAGGGAGCAGACTCATGGTATAGGACCTCAGCCAGGGATAGGTTTTAGTTCCCACTGGCTGCTTCCCTATTTAGAGACCAGTAATAATTCTGTGTGCACTCTGGTCCGTGCCAGGTTTGTGAAATTAATGATAAAGCTGGGTGCTGCTGAAAATAAAAATCCACAGAATAAATTCTTAGAAAAATATGCAAATTGATTTCAGTTAATTGTGGCTACTATGATGACTGTATTTAATTTGCAGCATCTTTTGATTGTATATGGTGAGGAATAGCATTAGCACCACACTACTAAGAATTAGCAAGTCAGAGAATACAACAATCTGGCATTTCACACTGAGTAATTAAGATCCTGCTCACCTTGTTCACCTGAGTAGTAACCACCGGCACGTATGCAAAAATCACCCATTGGTCCTAAACCCTCTTCAGCACAATGCACAGATCACCATCCCCATTTTGCAATTAGAGAACCTGAAGCCCAGGTTGAACATTGCTGAAATAGCAGAGATGAGAATAATTACTATCATGGTCTTACACAATTTCCACCCAAGTCAGAAAAGTGAGAGCTCTGTAGTGAAGTTCCTGCCCCGCAAAAATCAATAGCTAAACTCCCTCCTTGCCCCTGTTCCTATTCACTGAACCATAATAATGACAAGAGAGCTATTTGCATGTTTAAAGAAGCAGAACTGAATGCATATAGACTTCTAATAATTAGTTTCACAGCAGCTGACTGCAAAACCACGTAATTTAGGTTCAAATAATATATACTTTTTAAAAATCGTGAAGTGCACCTTGGTCTGTTTTCTGGCTCTGAAGCCATAAAACCCAGCACGATGTGACTGAAAAGCGTTCGACGCAAAAAGGTAGAATGCTGGGCTTTGGATGAACATATTGTGAGTCTGAAAGCTGGATAATCAATTAGCATCCTACTGGAAGCCTGACAGCCTGTCGTGACCCATTAGGAGGTATTCGGTGCTCTCAATAGCTGTGGCTATAGGGACCATTTACACAGATACAGGTAAGCCCCTACAAAGCTGACTACGGTAAGGTCAGCTCTTTGTTTTACTTCTAAATGCTTTTCCAAGATGATTTTCTCTTGGGTGGAATGAACATTGCAGTGCAGCTAAAAATGGCAACACTGTGTTTCAGGTAAGTGGGTTGAAAAGTCATTCTCACTGGGAAATGAACTCATGACCTTTTCAACGAAAGGTAAAGCTCAAGTCGTAAAAGTTTGCATGTAAGATGCACTAAATATATGGTTGAGTAATAGCTCAAGAGGGCAGTAACAACATAGCCTGCCTAACAGCTCATGCTAATGCAAACATAATGTGCCACGTAAAAAGAGATTAATCAAGTTTTCCTGCAGGAAAACTGACAGCCTGTCATGACCCATCAGGAGGTATTGTGTGCTCTCAATATCTGTGGCTACAGGGACCATCTATGAACTGACAAAGTTGGGTGACTGGTAATACCACACCAGGACACAAATAAAGTCAGAGATGGGTGTCACATTTCTGGTCCTTTCCACCACTTCGCTTATAGACATTTCCCTTTCATTCATACTCTTCAATGGACGTACACGGTGTGCACACATACACGTGCCTTGTGTTAGCTAAACATAGTGAATAACCGTGCACTTAAAGCAGAAACCTTTCCTAGTTCCCAGAGCCACTGCTTTTGGTTTGTGATCACAGGCTCATGAGCTCAGTTTTCAGCAAGGAAGCACAATTAAAACTGGTAAGAACGTTCAAATCATATCTGATTCCCTCCACAAAAAACAGAGAAAAAACCCCATTGTTCAGATTATAATTTAATGTCAGAGATGAGTAAATATGATTTAACAACAGTATCAGCACTCTGATGAGGGCAGCCTCAAGTCGCTGGCTCATCTCTTCCATAAATTGGAATCCACTGTGATTAGACTCCATTTGGCATTCTGCTGTGCATTAGTCAGTGAATGCAGAGCTTATCCCAGCTATATTTAATGAGGCAACAGGCGTGCCTTCCTTTGCAAGAAAGAGCTTATCTACATGTCTATAACTGATTTCATAAGTGAGGTAGCAGATCCTCAGGCCCTGTTTGCTTTCATATGGATGTTTGAAAACATTGTGTCCTGCAGTGGAAGGTAAAATACTGCCTCATAAAAGGATGCCACACGTTCTGTGTTAAAAAAAAACAAAACACAACAACACAAATCCCCACTCCCCTCCTGCCTTCCACAGAATAATAGTTTTAGAGCAATAGTTTCAGACACCTTGGTCTTTGCTGTGTTTATGATGGCAGTGCTTTATCTCCTTGTGCATATCACATTGTGATTACTTTATTAGGGATTTACTGGATGAAGTAGCTGAGTGAACACGAAAAATTTGAAGCAATAGTTTCACCCAGCTATATTCTAACATAAAGGATGTTTCAATGAATTAGAATCTCTTGAACTAATTTATTTAATGGCTCTATGTAACCCCAGTCCATCAAAAAATACTGGGAGTCTAACTCATAACCCCCTGCCACTGCAGCTATTTACCCTATTGCAAGGCCAGTGTCAAATGCTGCCAGGTCAGAATGAGAGCCCTACATGTTTATTTCTGTAGGATGACAAGGTATACTGGTAAGATGAGTTGGGATCTGTAAGTCAATCTATGAGGCCCATCAAGCCTTAATTACCCTTTTTATTCCAAAGACTCCACAAATCATATTTTGATTAAAGCCAACATCACCCACTCAATCAGAAATGTTGGCAATGTAGAGGCACTATCATAGTATATTTATCTCGATTTTTTCCTGACAGAAACTGTATAAACTTGTCTTAAATGCAACAAAGCATGTATGAGATCACTTAGGGTACAGGCATCTCCAACAGTAGTGCTGTGGCAGCTTAGGTGAGTATTTAGCAGTGGAACA
>VYZR01113850.1:24394-35802 GCA_013400675.1 Oxylabes madagascariensis
CAAATTCCTGGCTGAGTTTGGAGCCTCTTCTGGGTTTACATCTTTTGGTACACAGCTATGGAGGTCACTTTGTACCTTAGCTGAATTGAACCACAGAAAAGAAAAAAAATGAGGTTAGAAGGGGCCAATGAAGATCATAATCAAGTCCAAACTCTTGTTCAAAGCAAGTCTAACTTCAAAGTTGGATCATGTTTCTCAAGGATTTGCCCAGCTGTGTTTTAAAAACCTCCAAACAAGAGATCCTACAGCCTCTCTGGGTAGCCTGCTCCCTGCTCTCAGAGTGACAATTATTTCCTTATGTGCAACTAAAATTTCTCTTGCTACAACTTGTGTTTACAGCTTCTTGTCTTTTCACTGTGCACTTCTGGTGGGATCTGGCTCCATCTGTTCTGTAGCCCTTTCTTTAGGCAGTGTAACACTGATTACAGCCCCTCCTCAACCTTCTCCACGTGAAACAAACCGAGCTCCCCCATACATTGCATGTTCCAGCCCCTGACTGTCCTGTCCTGGCTCCCCACTGGACTCTTGCTGTCCTCAGGCACCCCAAACCAGCTGCAAAGTTCCAGATGCAGTCTTGGAAATGCCAAATAGAAGGGAAAGATCAGTTCTCTTGTCCTACTTGCTCTCCAGCCAGATGTCCTGCTCTCACAGGGCAAGAGATTTACATCACAACCTTGAGCCTACATTAGCAATATTTTTTGGGCAGTTTACATTGATAGTGTGTTGTTTACATGGAAACCAAGAATCTTCTGTAATCATATATATCTCATCCATTAGTATCTTACCATATTATTTTTTTCCAGTAAACTCTGACTGTTGTGACATTTTTGCAGGAGTATTTTGTGGGCAGTTCTCTCCCAATTCAAAGCAATGTGATGAGAAGCAGAAGAGATTGCAATATGCTAGCATTTTAAATGTGCTTTTGAAGAGGTCTTTGGGCACAGATGTTCCATAAAACTGTATTTATTATTATAATAATCTGCTGAAGAATTCAGCTGTTTTTTCAGGGGTCTGAATATTGAAGACTCCTTAAATCTAATGATTCTGAGTCTGCCTCACTTACTTCACTTTCAACAGTAATAAGAAATACAAATTTGAAAAATCTGTATATACCAATGCATTTTAGAGCACCACAGAATAAACACTGACTTACAGTATAAATGCCGCTAGAAGAAATCTTTCGGATGGAATCCCTTCTAACTGCTGCTGATGTCAAAAAAGCTTCTAAGTAAAAGACTCAAATCCACAACATGAAGTACAAATAGAATTTAATGCCTAACCCACAGAAGTATATTAAGAGTAGATGCCTGCAAGTACCTGGCTTGTAACAGAACCAAAACACATGAAAGACTGGTGCATCAGCTTTCCTTGGGACACTGTGGAGATACAATTTTAACTCCATGTGACTTTTTGGACAATGTTATTTCTTGATACTAGTTTGGAGAGGGGAACAATAATGGAAACAATCACTTGAACATCAGAAATGTGAAAAAATTCACGACAGAAGTATAAATGTCACAATTGTTTTTCTTAGATGATTTGGCAACTCCTTGCTCAAACACCTCCAGAACTGTATTTCTTACCAAATCTGGGATGCAGTGATTGAAAAATTTTCTTTCAGTCAAGGCAGATATGAGAAATATTAGAAGAATTAGAAAAAGTAAGTTTAAAGATGTAAACTATTCTCATCTGGACCCACAAATATTTCACCTGACTGTAATTATCCATTCTGATTTTGTTCCCTGGAAAGCTGAATGAAACCCAGAACCTTCCTGTCTTTGCTATGTGAATGCCTCAGTGAGAGCTTCCTTGGGAAGCTTTTCCTTACACACTCAGCTCATCCCCAGCAACGAGCACTGCGAGGTCTCGGAGCACCTGGCTCTTGAAACAGATGTTTGGCACATGCGGCTGGGGGTTGCCTGCTGCAGATAAGCCTGAAGAACCCAAATCACAAAAATTATTTACCTTTATTAGCCTCAACAGGGTTCAAACTGGCATCTATTTAATCATATCATATTTACCATTGTCAGAAACAAGGTCTGAGGAGTTTCCAGAGGAAACTGCCTGTAGATCTACAAACCTTCTGAGCCTGTTCTTTTTATACTATCGCATTCTCAGCCCTTTCTAAAAAATTCAGATTCTCTATATCCACCCAGTAATGAAAATGTGTTATTCTTACAGATATTAAATTCATATGCTATTGTAATTCCAAAAACATTGGATTCTGCTGTGGAAAAGCATTATTTGTTCATCTGTTCATGAACTCTGCAATCTGTAGGTTCGCCGGGGGACTAAAATACTGCAGAAATCCTTTGCCTTTTCCTCCTCATTTTTGCAGAGAAATATCATGGAAAACTGTTAATTTTCCACGTCACTTTTTTTATTAAATGCTATAATTACTAACAATGCATGAAGAAATATTTGAATTATTTGCTTGCAGATCATTATGAAGAGGAAGCCGCTATTCCAAATGGGAAAGGGTTCATGTCACCTTGTACTAAGATCTAACAATTCTTGTGTTTCCAGGGTCCTGAATCTACTGTAATAAGATTCTCTGTGGAATTGCTTGTGCTTTTTCCTTCTAATTTGTTCTGGAGGTGGTTTCTTGGTGGGTGTGCTTTCCATGTCCTCACAGTCCCTGTCCCAGCCAGGCTCTGAGGTGCCTCGTGCTGCCTCAGGAGGCTGATCCATGTCGCAGGCAGAGGAAAACCCTTCAGAGGATTAGTGAGACTCTGGCCCCACACATCTCCGTCACCACCAGCACTGCTGGGAACAGGACTAACAACCAAGTGTTCCTCACACATACAGCTGTCCTTGCTGCCATGTGTGCACATTCCCCAGGATATTCATACACTTCAAGGAGGAAAAGGCCAGAAAAATAAATGAAGTTAGTCCAGGCAGAGGTGTTTCTGGCTACAGCATGTATTCTGTGCTAATAAAAGATGCAGAAACCAGCAGTCCTCTCAGCAGAGCACCAGCTGTCTCCACATGCTGCAATAATAAGCTCTGCTCTAAAAACCTGGCCTTCCATATCCTGTGTGTCAAATACAAAATCAGTAATGGTCTACAAACTGCCTACAACTATAGTTGTGCTTCTGAGTTACCACACAATTTATTGATACGGAATAAAACAGTACTTTTAAGTTCTGTCTACTAGAGCAGTACAGTAGTGGCTCAAATCTCAAGAAACTTTGACTTGACAATATTTTATGCCTTTTAGTGAGAGAAACACGCCAGGCGTAGTTGTGTAGTATAAAATCATACTTAGCATAAGGTCTGATGCCACAGTAGATTAAGAGTGGGAGAGCTGAAGAAGCAGTAAAAGTGGGTGCAATGACATGCATCTCTACTTCTTCCGGTACATAAATTCACCATATTTTCCCTAAGCCATTAATGGACTTGTTTTTCACTAGCCATGGAGCCCATTTGCTTTGGGAACATCAGCAGAGAGAGAAGGCTGCTGCTAAAAGACTTCCAAGTATGAATGAGCAATGGTTTCCAAGTGCTCAGCAAAGCAAAATAAACTTTGACCGGAACAGTGGAAGGCACCTCTTCCCCCAGACACCTGCCAAATTTAAGCTTCCTAGCCCAACTGCTCTGGCTTTTGTGTTGTTCATTAACAGTTCCATGCAATTTTTATAATGGGGAAAGTGTCCTTTATGCTTCATCTCATTCTCAAAAACAAGAAACTATTTTTTCTGAAATTTATTATTGTTAATTTTTAAATGTAACTAAAAAAGAGTCACCAAGGATGGGAAATTTTTGCTTGAAAAGCAAGAGATCCAAAAGATATAAACAGCTGCTCAAATAACCCCTGAGTGGAAATGGTCTTGGTCTCAGAAGGCTGGTATTTAAGCTGGCATGTGATTTAAGCACTTGAGTAATCCCTACAACATACACACACAAAAAAAAATCAAAAATCATGTGCTGCAAGTTACTCGTAAGCACAAAATCTTGCTAGCCTGGGACTGTGGACTGTAAACATAAGCCAAAACCAAGTAACTTCTATGTTAATGCTGTAAGTTACACACACATTCAAGAGCTTGGAGTAGACAGAACCTAATGCTGTTCTCAAATTGCTACAGTATTTCTGAGTGCTGTGGTAATATATTCTGCTGTATACAGTGTGATGTTAATTTTTATGCCTTGCAGTAGAATGTGCAGTGAAGTTGAATTACAATTGCTGTGGGAATCATAACACTGGAAAACATATCTAAATCTCAGCTTTAAGGCCATGCTAACGTATCTTTTACATTTAACTTCCTTTAGGAAAGAAAAAGAAAAAAAGGAAAAGGAACAAGTGGCTGTTGTTGACTTAGCCCGTAAAAAAAACCAAGATATTCCAGTGTGGGTTATCTGGGGATTTCTGTCCCAGTCCCCTTGTTCTCTTGCTGGTTTGTTCTTAGCAAATGCTGCAGTTCCAGTGACACCCCGATGAAGTGTGCTCTCTGACACCTTCCTAAGGCCTTATGGGAAAGGGGAACAAGGATGGGATAAATCTTTATCTTCATGTATGCCCTCAAGGTTATTCTAGATTCACAGTCCAGAAATGACGTAAGGCAAAGTTATATCTCTCAGCAATCAGGGACAACTCAAGGCCCCTCCATGGAAGAATCAGCAGAGAAACATTTAATGCAAGGTGAAAAAAGGAGAGAGAGAAGCAAACCTGACATTCCCATCGAAAAGAGTCTTTATCATTCCTCATGTGATACAGGAACAAGGTGCAATAAAGACTTTTTACAGCCAAAATGTCACTTTGTTGACTACTGACCTCCTGTCTTCTTTGAACTTTGGAAGTGATTTTAACTGACTTTTGGATGCTCTCTTTTAGTTGCCTTTTCTTTTTCTCTTAGACTTTCCAAGTGGCTTTGTTAAACCTGTCCTTTTCTTGGATTCCTGGGTGTTTTAACAGAATAATACCAGGATCAAGACCCCTCTGAGAGTTTTTTAACTATAATTGTTAACTATAATTGTTTCTATGATTTCTGTATATAACTTGTAGAATGGTTTGGTGCCCATTTCCTTCATAGGGATGAATTTCCATAAAAGAAGGAGAGTGCCAAGGTTGAAATGGGAAAATCACTAGGTTAGAAAAAGGAAGGTGATATTGTGCTCTTAGAATCTAAACCCAGCATTCTCAATTCATTTTGGTGCCATGAAAGATAGTGCTAAGAAGAGTCACAAAGAGAGTGGGACAGGCCATCAAATTTTTATCATTTGGACTCCATCTCTCTGAACCCTTTCATGGCATTTTAGTAGAGCAGTACAAAATGGAAAGAGGTGAGCAGGTCCGCATTTATATGTCTGAAATGCCAGGATTATACAACTCCTGTGGTTTTCACCTGATGTCTCCTCACGGGAATCTCACCAGTACTCAAGCAGTTGTGCCTGCATGTACATGAACACGCACAGGTGCTGTGCATATCTACTTTCCAAAAACCATCTGTGAATATCTTACAGCTCCTAAAAATACAGACATGTCTTTGGAACTTGGTATTTTTACAGTGTTTGTCATCTTTCATTTAAGAGTTTCTTCCTTTTCCAAAAAATGTAAGTTGTTTTGAAAAAAAGTATGAATATTGAGGGTGGTCTCCCTCATAAAGAGCCACAAGGTTTGGGGCCAGCCAGCTCTTTTCAATTACCAGGTCCAGGTGGGAAGAGATCGGTGGTCCCTACAAAGGCTGAGGGACTGCATGTGGAGTGGGAGGTTTCTGTGAAGTCTCTTTTGGCTGAGGGGAAAAGAAATTATATTTTACTAAGTTTGAAAATAATCTGACTCCTGAAGGTGTGGTGTTCAATGTTGTTGGAGTGGGGGCCTATCCATACCTTCAACAAGTCCATTAGACTTGTTTGCATTATTTTAAAAAATCACAGAATGAGGTGAGTTGGAAGGGATCCACAAGGATCATCCTCAGTAAAAAAAAAAAACAAAACTACCTTTTCTTCCCAAAAAACCCACCTCAAACTAAGCAAAAGCACAAGGCAACCCACATACACATTAAAAATTCTGGCTAATGTACACAGAGCAGAAAAATAAGTAAGCAATCATCCAAAATTACTTTTGTGTTATAGATTGCTCTTGAATGAGGCCTAATGGTGGAAGCATCATTGCAAACAGTTTTCCATTGTCAGCATGCATTTATGATAACCATTTTGTCCAATTTCCTGTTCTTTTGCTGGCTGAAAGGGACAGAGTCCCTCTCCCTTACACTAAGGTTTCTTCATGCTGCCTGGGCTGTACTGCACATGGGCTCAGTCCCTTCCTGGGGAGCTGAGGAGATGGAATGATGATTGTTACGCAATAACTGTTTTTCCTTTATTTTTCGTGGTGGGGGCAAAAATGTACAAAACTACTGGCCACATCTGCAGGGCACCAATTAGAGATAGAGAGGACAGGTATTCAGTCCCCGTGGATAGTTCAAGGTTAGAGAAAATTACCCACTTTTAGCAGATAACAGAATCCTAACTATCTGCCTTTAACTGGGATTGACTGTGCGCTATCTGAGCTGATAGAAGGTACAATATTTCATCCAAAGACAGGCGTATTTGCCTTCTAGTTTTACCACTGTGTAATATTACTTTGTTGACCTTCAGCCACATTGGCACAGGAATTGATGTAACATGAAGGAATACGACAGAAGGCAATCAACAACACAACAAGATACGAAAAGTCTAAAGAAGAACTTATGGCTTCAAGAACAGGACACCGACTACCCAGTCACATACGGAGTTAAAGTGGTGAAGAGCTTCCAGACGATACAATGTAAATCAATATAGGTCCACTTTATTCACAAAAAATGATGGATAATGTAGCAAGCCAGGTTGATTTACCTTAATTTGCAAATCAATTTCCTACACTATTTTTTTTTTTCTTAAAAAATCCCTCTAATCAATTTCAGATCAGAATAGACTGATGCACAGGGGGAACTGCCAGTCCCACCTGCACACTAGAAACCTTACAGTTCTGTGGGAGCTGTCCTGGGCACAGCCAGGAGGCACCTGGAGCTGTGCCACGCTGTGGCACTCCATGCAGCCTGCCGGTGGGACGTGCATCCCTGCACACGCAGCTCCATCCCATGCCTGAGCTCCCGAGACGCGGCACCAGCTGTGCCCTGGGTTTGTCCCCTGGGGAGAAGTGAGCCAAGCCCAAAGGCAGCACTAGCACCAGCAATGTCAGCAATGTGTTAGTGCTTAAATGACTGCTGCGTGCAAATTCACCTTTGGGAGGCCATGGATGCTGACTGGCTCTGGCCTGAGAGTATTTATGGATGAGTTGGAATTGCAACATGTGAACTTCTCTTTATCACTCGAAGAAATGACTGCAATGCAGGCAGATCTGAACAAGAGCCAGCCCGCAGGCTGCCCTCATCCCTCCCACCCAAGCACACAAACCATCCCTCAGCCTTTGGGTTCCCACAGCACTTTGTGGTGACCTCGTGTGCAGGATGTCACGTCTGCCCAGTGACACTGTACAGGGCAACAGGGCTGCTGTGGCACAGAAGCTCTTGGGAAAGGGCAGCAGGCCAGGCTGTCACACCCCTCCTGGGCTAGGACAGCCAAAGGGAACAGAAACATGTAACTGGTGGCTCCCCAGCACTTTGTCTTTGCTCAGCCATGTCTACGGCTGTGTCTGCAGCCGAGGCAGTTCTTGCTACCCTACCCAGTGTTTTTATTTTAACAAGGGGGCAGGGGAGAGCAGGCTGTTGATAGTCCTCTCCTGCGTGGTGCAGGCAAGCTCATCTATGTCAAATATTTTTTTGGTCAAAGCTATTTTAAGACACAAAATTACAAGACTGGATACATAGAGTTCGGTGGGATTTTACACTTGGAAAACAATCTTCAAAATGTCCTCGAATACGAACAGTACCTTTCTGTGGTGAATCTGTATGGGAGCTACACCTAGTCCCACCTATCACAGTATTGCAGCAACAAAAGTAATTGCTGCATAGTCTGTTAACCAACAAAGCCTTAAAGGGCTTGTGAGGGTGCAGAGAGAAACAGATTTCAACAGACATGGAAAGTATTTCTTATGTGAGGATTTTAAAGCAAAAGCAGCTTTAAGAGTGAAGATATTCAGGAAGAAGATCAGATCTGTTAAAATACTCAGATACCCTTCCACGTCTATACTCAAAGCAGCACTTTGCAGAATACATGCAAACCAAACTCTGTTCATTTGTCTCATTTCACACTTGGCTGTTCTTCTGGGGGACCAGGAGAATACAGCTGCAGACTAAAACAGTTTAAAGCCTGAGCTCTTGAAACAGACATGGGTAATACTTCTCCATTTAAAAATACAGACAGATTATTTCCACAGATGATTTGCAGATGTAACATTTAGCTATTTAAAGACTAGAGGTTTTTTTCCAACACTTTTGGAAGAGCAGTAGAAAATCATGTTTGTGGCAGGACTTAAACTGAAATTGTAGAGCTGTTTCAGTAGTACCCATAGCACCCATCACATTTTTGCTCTTTGTTTTGGTCAAGGGTTTCCCTTTTTTTGTCTTTGCCTTTTCTGTATCTCACACTTGGCTCTTTTCTGCCTGTGTCCATAGCAGCACCCTCTGGAAGACTGCAATGATGCCGAGATGAATTTGTGCCAGGGAAGGAACAGAAACAGTGAGCAACAGGCAATGCAGTTCAAGGTCATTCTGGGTTTTTCCCCTCCAGCACCCAACCCTTCTAAGAAGCAGCACCTGACTCTTCTTTCAGTCCTGATCATCTGGGAGAAGTGGGGCCTATTCCGCTTTTTGTTTTATCTAATGTGCCAGTGGGATGCCAGTAAAATCCAGCTAACCAACCAAAGTTTACTGCAACATGTGCTAACAGGTACAGCACTCAATGCCCAACATTTGAGTTGTGTTCATATGTTTCTAGTAGCATTTAAAAAAGAATGAAAATGTTTGCTATTGTATATAGCAGAGAAGGTGCATTGAAAGCATTTTTTTTCCTTACTATTTCTCAGTCTTAGGGAAGACACAATGTGCAGGCAATTGCTGCTTATTAAGAGATTTAATCCTACTTTAAGACTCACAAAGAGGCCACGGTATAGACAAATGTATAGAGAAAAAATACAAAGAAAATATGATGTATTTCTAATTATTTGTGGACTCCATACATTATGACATAAAAATAGTTAAACATTGCTAGGTCAAAGCGTTAAAGAACCTGGGATCATTAGAATAAGATTTCCATGTGGCTGAGTTGAAGACTCTATATATCGACATTGTGATAATTTTATCTATAAGCAGAAAATATTTGGGGAAATTGGTGAGGTAGATAAGTGGTGAATGGATGTTGGTCATTATTGGAGGATGGCAGGCACAGAGACAAGGACACCAAATCAAAGACAAAAGTAAAATTAATACAAAGGAAACTTGTGGGACATGCCAGAAGCACTATGCATAAAGAATGTCTTAGTTAGATATAAGTACTAAAACATTTGGGGGTGTGTAGGATTTGAAAAATATCAGGACAAAAGGGATGAAGTGTGCTGTCACCCCAAGGAGTGGAACAGAGCCAAGGAAAGGATCATCTGAGGTGAAACAGCAAGTAAAGCTCACTGACTGTGCCATTTATTTGCTTCACATATTCACTTTTAGTTACAGCCATCCATTCATAGTTGGCATGTGTCCAAAGAAAAATTTGTGAATCTCACAGATTAATAATTAAACATTTCCTTATTCAATCAATGTAGCCCAGTATGCCACAAAAAACAAAACAAAACAAAACAAAAAAACCCCGCAAACTCAAAAAAAAACCCCAAAACAAAACAAAAAAAAACTAAACAAAAACCCAACCCCAACCCTTCAAAAATACCCCAATGCTCAGAATAAGAAATCCTGGCTATGATATATCCCTTACAGGCCTACTAATTGGATGTTTCTCAAATAGCATGAAGCAAATACTCTGAGACAAATGAAGTTTAGGAAAATATTTTCAAATATGGGGCTTTAAAACTGCAAAATCTCCATTCAATCACCTGTGACAATTACCCCTGAATTTCAAAAATTATCTTAACTGCCTTGAAATGTCATGGAGAGAAAAAAAAAATGTATCTTGGGTAGCTGGATCTTGGATTGATGGAGAACATAAAGAGGGACCCAGAGGGGTGGTTGAAGTGAGGGCCACATGAAGTGGGTGTGTGTGATACTTTCCCTGAAATTCAGTTTAATGTACAAAGCAGTGAGCAGAGGGGAAAAAAAAGCAGTTGTACATACAAAGAGCTATGTTTCTTTAAGTATTTATAGATGGAAAATTGGAATCTACAGACATTAAAGCCTAAACCTGATAATCCCACAGTTCAGACTTGGAACATTTTCAAGGTTATCAGAGTTAACCATGAGTCAGTTTATCAACCACGGACTCAGCTCATTTCTTGCTTAGTCCCAATCCATTATTTTAGCCACTGCCTGTGTAGTGCTGCAAAAGCAACAGCAAGTTTGCTTTCAACTGCTAGAAACTTTGACAGTTCTGCAGGAAATGGGTAGCCCTTTAAAAAAAAAGAATGGTATGAATAAATTTGCAACTAAGCTATGCTATCACAGAAACCAAACCTTTAAAATGATGTGACCAAAGGCTGAAAATAATGACTGAGAAAAAAATTGTGAAGTTGCTATGGTAACTATTAACAATTCAGACAGGCTGTTGATATGAGATCTTATTAAATATGTCAAACCAAACATTTTATTTATAATTTAAAACTCCAACGTTGACACTTTACAGTTAACAGAAATTAAAAAGGAATTCAAGATGTAACTTAATAAAGACTTGAAAGTTACAGCTGAGACAACACTTTCATTCTACCTTGTCACTTCACACATTCTAAAAGACCTTCAAAAGTCCTTTTACGCTAAAATTTTCTATGCTTGCCCATAGCCTGGAGAAAGGCAGAAGAAAAACCATTTGCCTTCTCTTGAATTATCTACTTTGGAAGGGGAAGAGATGGGAACATCTTGATTTTTAGCTCCGACTTAATCGCTCTGGTGTTTAAAGATCACACTGTAACTGTGCACGATACACTGCTGCCCTTACTTGGAATAAGTTACACTTGCTCCATTGTTCTTGCCTCAATGAATCTAGCTAACTTCACAGAAAAAACAGCAGAAACTTTCCCAGAAATCAAAACCTTTTCAAGCCTCCCTCAAAGTTCCTCAAAGAACTTGTATCTTCACTGGCATTACTCACATGCTTAAAAATTAGGCATGAGATTAATTCACAATGTAGTCTAATATATTCTGTGGTGCAATTGTAATCCTTGAAAGAACATTAGCACATTCATGTTGTGTTACAGAAGCCAAGATTCTCCCTTTCTTGTGGCCATGTTGGACCCTGGGACTCAGGCAGAGTGTTAATGATGCCAAGGCAGTGGGCTTGATCCTTGCATGGGACATTCACTTAAGAGCTGGACT
>VYZR01113850.1:36091-63683 GCA_013400675.1 Oxylabes madagascariensis
TCAGCTCAGTTGGTTGGAGCACAGTTTTACAAATGATGCCAAGGCAGTGGGCTTGATCCTTGCATGGGACATTCACTTAAGAGCTGGACTTGATGATCCTTGTGGATCCCTTCCAACTCAGAATATTCTGAGTGTGAACTGGAAGAACTGTAGGTGCTGGAGCTCAACTGAGGACTTTTTGAAGGATTCCAGATTCTACACAGCTTGGCTGACAGATGGCCTCTGAGACCACAGACACTCCACACCCTCAGGTGCCAGCCTTGCAATCCTGACCCATCTTTGGGCACCTCTATGCCCATATTGACACATGGATCTTGGCTGTGAGAGCAGACCTGGTTCCAGAGGGCTGTGGCGACCTACAAGTACCAGCTGCTGTTGGAGCCTATCTTGTGTCCAACTCATCGTGTGCTGTGAGAAGTCAAATGTGCAGTGGTGGCTTCTTTGTGAAGCCCTGGGTGCTGTCATGGTCATCAAAGGCTATTTTTAGGGATAACTGAAAGTTCCAGACGGTGCTGACATTTCTCTAAAGAGTAGAATAAGAGTAAGCACAAGTGCAGTTGAGTCAGTGTGTGACCGTGCAGTGAGGGGCTGTGGAAAGGCACATTCCCAGGGAGGCAGAACCTGCCACCACTGGAGAACTTGCAAATTTCTGCACTTGTCATGAAACAATGTTGAAATGGCACTGATCTCTTAATAAAATTACTTTTTCCTGTGGAGAAAGCCAGTAACACAGTGTGGACCCACAGCTAACTAGTTGGATGATACTTACCTAAATATCAAGATATATCAGCTGTTTTTACCTTACAGTCCAAATAAAGTATCTGTAATGTTACTGGTTTTATCTATGTGAATTGTCCATGAGCAAGATGCATTAGTAGAGAGTTTGGATTTCTGTTTAGTGGAATGTGCATTTTTCAAATGTCAAACTGCATTTTGCTTGAGCCTCAGAGTGGGCCTTATGTGACAGTGTTTCCACAGATAAGGCTAGCTTCAGAGATTTCCAACTCCCCCTCTCCTGAACCACCATGCAGTCATGACCTTGATGCTGTAATTTCCACACCTTCAGAAATTCTACAGATACATCTGCTTGTGGTGTCACCCACTAGCTGGAGTTTTAAATAAAAAATGCACTGGAAAATCTCTCATGTGGAACCCTCTTCTAACCATCACAAGATGTCAGCTTTCCTCCCAGAATAAAGTACATAAACACTGGGTCCCAAAACCAATCTATGTTTTCCTTGATGACCATTTTAAATATAGCCATGAATTCCTTATCCGGTTAAAATTTGGCAATTGCATATTTCTGCAAAGGTTCTGGTTGCTGTTCACTGTATACATATGGCAGGCTAACGCATGCCTCTATTCGGACAATTATTTGCTGGTGCTGTTAAATCTCTAGCAATCAAATAGCCTACATCTAATATTTCTAATTAGCTTGTTTAGTAATCATGAAGGAAACACAGGAAACATTTAGTGGCATCCTCTCAGATATCCTTAAAAATGAGGAATGGCACTAGGGGCATGTTCTGATGCGGATGTTTTTTCGGCCCAGTCAGTATGCATCATTTTAATGTGACTGTGATCATAGCCCCATTGTGCCTGCCAATCCCAATTAACAGAATCAGCCATCCTAGGGCACAATTTATTGCTGCGTGTGCAGCTTACTGGGACATGGAGCAGCAGCCTTGCAGTCTCCAGGCCTCTGCAAGGAGCCCTGCCTCTGGGAACAGCGCTCAGCTTTCCTCAGCTGTGAAATCTCTCTGTGCAAGATATGTTCCTGTCACATACTTTTCCTTATGGCAGGCTGAATATTTCCCCTTTTTGATTATTCCAGTATCATCGGTGATATCTAGATAAAGAGGAATATATTCAGGAGATAGCTCTGCTGTTATTCTTGAAGTTACCATTCAGCCTTGAAAACTAGGGCAGGTTGGCTTATCACTGGAGACATTAGGTTTGCACCAGCACAACGAGTTGTTATATCTGAAAACAAAATGGCAACAGGCTTTTTTCACTCCAAACGGACGTGTATGCCATGTTACATTTGTCAGCACACAGTTGAGACATCCATGTTGTGTCACATAGGCACGATGTAATCCATCTGTGAGGCCCCTCTGTGGCACAGCACCAGCTTTCTTGTGCCAGTGTCAAGCAACCGCACTTCTGGTGAACAGTGCAAATAAGTAACTTTTGATCATACAAGACCTTTTTTGGCAAAATGATAGCACCAAGAATTTCACCAGCAGCAACCGAAAGGCTGTGCATAGTGCAAAAGATATTTCATATCTTTTTGTATCTCCAGGGACTTTCCCTAGATTCTGTGGCAGACAGAGTGCAAAGAGATTGCTCACAGCTCTCTTGTTCTTTCGTCTCTTCTCACCAATTTTCATTTAAAATCAAACACTTTTGCTGTAGACAAAAGATATATTTTCTGGCTTCATGTCCTAGAATTTCTGTAAATTGTTCTTGCACATGTCTGCAGCTGACATACAAAATATGCAAACTCTTCTCCTGATTTATGCTTTATGCTCTGCATGGAGCCTGTATAATTGTGGAAAAAAAAAAAAAAAAGACCCAAAAGTAGTTTTCCTTAAATTTCAGAAAGTAATGTACACAGTTTGAAATAGATTCCACAGCTTCTTACTACTACCCTCACTAGAACAGCTCATTTCCACTGTATATCTTGTAAAAAAACCCGAAAGAAACCCCAGAACTTTTTTCAACAGACCTAGTTATGAATCTTAGCGTTAGAGAAGGCTTCCTATTCCTACCACTGCATTTGGTAACACAGAAAAGTTGGGAATTAAGTTTAGGAAATTCATTGAAGGCCACTTTTCCAAATGGACTTGCAACCAATCTTTTAACTACAAAACTCTGGGCCAAATTATCAAAAGAGCTCACCTCCCATTTGGCACAAGATTAAGGACAGACTTTCAAAGCATTTAACCACTTGAAGTTCTCAGTGTGACACCACTGGCCAGATTTCCAAACTTTCCACTCACTTAAGGACCTGGAAATGAGCTGAACTCCTTTGAAAACACTAACTGGTTTTGGACATTTCAAACCCATATTTTATTGAATGCAATCCAGAGACTACGCTACTTGAAGTATTCATAATTACTTGATAAAACACAAATGTTTCCTTCAATTTCTCCATACATAGTTTTTTTGCATTCCTCAGAAAACTTCTAGATCTATAAGCAGAAAGTTTTCTTTCTCTTCAGTCAAAAGCTCAGATAAAAGGGCCCTTGCTGGTTTACTGATAACTCGAGCAACTTCCACCCTTTCTCTTCCAGATTCATAACCACTCTAAGATTAACCCTCTTCACAAACAGTAAATTCCCTTATAAGACTTTGAAACAACACTTCTGCTAGGAACCATTTTTATCTCTAAAATTACACTCATTAGAAGTTAAAGATACTGAATGAAATAGAGCAATCTCAGATCAAAGTAGTCTGCTCTTAACTACATAAAAACAAATTAGAGCAACTAATGAGAAACAGGCTAAACACATCAAGGACCAAAATTATTAACTTACATTTAGCAATTATTTTGACAACTTACTAAAGCAAGACTGAATAATACTGACCAGCTTTTTCTAAATTAAAGCTTATTATATTTGCATGAAGGAAGAAATGATGGTTTGGTTATTTAGCAAGATCTTCCTTACCAGCAAAGAAAAAGCTGCATTCTTATCAGAAATAAATTGACCATGACAAAACATGATTCTCTAAATTATGTTTTCTGCATATCAGTATGGTGATACCATTAATTCCGGCAGTGTGATCACAAACCCAAATGTTTAGGGTTTGACTACATACAGTATTTATTCATTTAAAATTAGCAAGACTACACTAAGCTTTCTATTTCACCATGATTTATCTGTACTATCAGGGAGATTTTGGAGGTAAGCTGCTTTTATCTGCAAGTTTAATTAATTATTTTACTTTTTTTCCCCCTCCTGATATGGTTTCAATTACTAAAAAGGCAATGGAAGATAAAAGGAAAGTTTCAAAGTACAGCAATACAAGACCAGAATGAATTTTAAACAAGAAATGAGGATTGAGACACCTATAATAAGAAAGTTAAGGAATCATGGAATTTTTCTGGTCGGAAAACACCTTTAAGATCATAGAGTCCAACTCTTAATCCAGCATTGCCAAATCCACCACTAAACCATGTCCCCAAGTGTCACATCTATAGGTCTTTTGTACACAGTGAACAGTACACCATCCAAGCCACAAGCAGCCAGTTTCTCCAAAAGAATGTTCATTCTTCATCTTTGGCAGGGGAGATTAGGGTTAGCATGTTAATGCTATATGGAATGAAAAGGTCTAAAGCCTCCAGACAATTCTATATATCCAAAGACAGACCTGCAAGTATATTTAATAAAATCAAGTATAACATTTAAACACATTAGTGAGCCCCACACTAGCCCTACTTTGTATTTTTAACAATAGAGTTTGATAGATATGACAGTGCTGAACAAACAATTCATATTTATCACTTGCTGCAGTATGGAGAATATTTGTATTCAGACTCAATTCTGTCTAGGATTTAACACATTCATGGACCAAACAAAGATATCTTGTGAGTTATCTCATAATATGCAGGAAGAGGGATGGTAATATGTATCTGCTGTTGAATGTCCACAGGCTGTCTAGGATGGCTGTGTGTCCTGTGCAGTCTCCATCAACATATAATACAAAGCTATTTAATCTTGATAAAAGAAATAAATTTTTCACAGTGAGAGCAATCATTCATGGAAGCAATCTCCCCAGGACTGGTAGCGCCACTGGAGAATTTTAAGACATGACTGGACAGGGTGCCAGAAAATCTTATTTAGGTTCCCTTTGCCACAAAAGGTTGGACCAGATGATCTCTCAGGGTCCCTCCAATGTGAGCTGCTCTGCGGCTCTCAGTGATAATGATAATGTTCTGCAGGTATCCACAGTAAGGTGCAGAGGCTGCTGTCACAGAGCAGCGTCCCCACTCATGCTTGTCCTCCTCATCACCCTTTGGAACCCCTGTGCACAACAAAGCTCACCACCCCCTTACACATTTAGATAAATTTAGTGTTTGAAAGATTTTTTTTTTGCATTGTAAAAGCTGAAGGTTTAGAGTTACAGAAAAAGCTGAGGTTCTGGAACACAGTTACAGGGCAAATTGGAAAAAAAAAATCCAACACCCTAGCAGTTATGTGGCAGTTAGCACGGCAAATTACCATAATCATCTTAGAAATGCTTGCAAATACATCACTGCTTTTCTCCTAGGTGTGCAAAACTACTCTGCGCCTTATAATTCTGGGATACCTATGAGACCTTTGAAAGAGTAACTAGAGCCTCAGAAAATACTTGAATACAGACATGTACAAACAATTACCCTTCAAGTAGAGACTGGAGTGCATCCTGAACTTAACAGCGGCGTTAAGAACTGAAAAAATCCAGAGGGTATCTCAAAAGGCTGGATGATTTGACTGATCAGTGAGGTATAGCTCCAGCCTGTGGGCATGTCCTAGTGGATATTCATTTTACAGATCAGCTACCAGCAAGAAATATTTACCTAAGGCTGATGAAGAGGGCTGTGTGCGATAGCACAGACAGACACAGCAGAATTAACTGCATGAACTCTTTCATGGAGGTGAAGGTTGTGCTCACCTTTTTCCCTGCTCCCAGTGCTGGCAGCCTGGAGGAGCACTGTGGGCTCTGTGCAGGCTCCCATGGCCCTGCTCCATTACTGGTGCCCAGGGGCAGTGGTTCAGGGCACTTTGCAGGTTCATCCAGTTGATGCTTTAGAAAAATGCCAGTAGCTGTCAGCAGCTCACCAGCCTGGCCAGGGCTAGGGCTGCTAGAGACACCCTGGACAAGCTTTGGGAGCTTGTTCCTGCTGGAAGGGCTCCTTCCCTGCAGCCCGTGACACCGTGTCCCAGGGCACCAGCAATTTCCCACTGGCCAGGACTTTGCTCCCGCTGTCTTAACAAGCTGCTGCACAGGCCAGGGTATTACCACAGTGCTGACATGGAAGTCACACATCCCCTTCCTGCAGCCAGCATCTGGGGGGATGCTATCTACCTTAAGAGAGCAGATTTCTGGATACATATTTTTGTATTTCCTCTGGCTTGTATTGTATTTTTGGGCCCCTGGCCCAGACTGTGTCTTAAAGAGAGCTCAGGCCAAATTCTGTTTTCAGCTACAATGCAGCTGTTCTGAAGGAATTGCTTTGACTTTCACTGCATTGTTCTGGATTAGCACTGTAGTAATAAAGGGTAGAATTTGGATCATTGCATTCTTTCCCTGCCATCCAGAGAAAAAGCAGGTTAACAGATTTGCATCACAGTGCATCAGATGAGGAGTTCTGAAGAAACACAGAAAAGGAGCCCTGACAGATAAAAAAAGAATGCCCAAACCCAGGTAGCTCAATTCAAATGACAAAATCTGCTTTTCTGACTTTTCCTGGTTTCATCTGTCAACCACATTTAACTGTACACATATTTTAAAAAATAACAACCTTGAAGAATGCAAGTGTTTTTAAGCAATCTGGGGGAACTTTAATCACATTCAATTAAAATGCTCACTCAATTCTCATATCTAGTTTGAACTCTTATTTTTGCTCTTCTGCAAGATTCATGCAAAAAGCAACTATAGCCTGGGGTTTTGAAGTTGGAAGATTATAATTTGGCCTTCTGGCATGTATCTTTGTCAGTTTTTTAATCTCTATATGCCGTCTTTCAGCTTTAGAGAGAGACCAAATGATGTTCCCTAAAGCATGTATATTCTTTCAACACCATAAAAGAAGTCAGCCATTATAATCTTCGATCTAAAAGTTTTATTCTCTTTATTTTCAAATTAATTTGGCTTACTAGTTCAATTGGCCATGTCAGGTTCAAAAAACAAGAATTAATGTAACTTGATTGCTATGGCTATCTATAAGCTGTTTGTCATACAGCCTGATATCTGAATGTGATACAAATATACTCAGCAAAACCAGACACCTCAAATGGCTTAAGAGATAAAACCCTTTAAATAAGCTTGAGACAGATCTGAATTTATTTAAATGTCTGATTCTAAATGTACTTATGCCTGGTAGTAATGTTTACCATCTGCCTGATTCTGTCTGATGAGGTAATTGTAAATCTATAAATAGCTTAACATATGCTGCACATATTCTGGCCTTAAATATAACAGCCTTTGTTTAAAACAACTGGAAATAATAAGAAGGGATATTTGGGCATTATTCAGGGTAAGAGGAGAAAGAAATATAAAGTGTTTTCACTTTGTATTATTTGTATCTTCTCCTGCAAAGGCCTGGTAAACCCAAAGCATTGTTTATAGGCCCAGTTCTAACAAGCTGTCAGTACTTCTGTGATTCATACCCCCCCAAAACAGGCATTTGAAATGTAGTAAAGCAGTTACAGTCAGAGTACTGGATACTCTCAACCAACATGAGAACTACATTCATTTAAGATGAACAAATAGTTCTAATTTTCTTTCACATGGTAGAAGATGGAAAAATGATGTACAGGCATGGTGAGCATTAAAGCTCATCTTGAAAGAATTGCTTTACAGCCAGATTAGGGGATCCTTGACACCACTGCACCTACAGCCATTGTACGAGCAGTCAAAGTGCTGCTTCATAATTACAACTAAGAATACCATTAAAGCCAATTATCTACTGAAAGAATTGTAATTGCTCATGTACACTCACCTAGAATGAAACCACAGGAAAGGAACAATGCGCTCTAAAATCACACAGCTTTTGAAACCACACTTACTGGCTTAGTTTTTTGCCTACATGGTGGTGAGGCCGTGAGATGCAACAGCAGAAGGCATGGTTGGGTAAGCGAGTAATGCTCTCTTCCAGATCACTTAGAAAAATAATTTCTTAGTTCTTAGAAAAATCATTTAGTTAAGAGAGATCATATTTTCTCTTGCATGATTCGTGCACTAAAATCAAGACTGCACTGCAGATTTCAATGAATTAGCCTGGGAAATCTGACATTATCCTGCTTATTCAAGCAATCATTTCAGCTGCTTACAATGGCACCCTAGTGCAGGTGGGGGGAAAATGATACACTACCAAATTAGAAATAAAAGAGTGAGTCACTCTGCAAACCTCCTTCAAGTGGCACGGTCAGTCTCTATCTTGTCTGTAATGTTGATACAAAGCTAAAAAAGGGCCTAAATATGCATATGGATTCAGCTGCCCACTCCAAACAAAAATCTTAATGTGGAAAGCTAAGAGCAGGGCTATTCTAAGGCTTCTTACTGAACACTGGGCTCATTGAACAGGATGTTGGCTGTTGTGCTGTGAACTGTGTGTCACATGCATAAAGAGGCAGTTATTGTATTTGTTGCACCATTAATTTGTCCCTGATGTTTATATGGGCTTTCGATTTGATTCACTGAAAAGTTTTGCTCTGTTTGTATTTAATGAGGGCTCTTCCCAAGCATCTGTTTCTTGACCTTCAAAGCTCTCACCTGGCCCAGGATTCTCCCCAGGTTATTCTGGATCAGCAGGAAACTTTTGGAAAGTAGGTGAGAAAAAATGAACCAATTTCCAGCTGTGTGCAACTAAGCCCAGCCAGACATCTTCATACCATATGAGTGGCTGGATTTCAACCAGGCAGGACTGAGAAGCTGAATGGAAGAAGGAATTCTCTAAGAAAGCTCATCTCCCCTAGAACTATCATTATTTTCAGAGTGCTTGCACATCTTATGTAAATCTTTACTCTGCTTTCCAATGTCCTGTGAGTCTGGACACCAAGTAACCTTGGATCAAAAGGTGCCCAGATCTGCCTGTGACACCACAATTCATGCCAGCCCTCCCAAGGAGCTCATTGTCAATCTGCATGCTCACACTGATGGAACACAGCAGCTCTGACCACCTGAGGTAGCCCCACAGAGGAGCCACCACAGTGAACAGGACAAACAATGAGAACAGCAGCAAGAAGGCAGAGAGAGCACTGCAGATGAGGAGAAAATTAATGACAAATAAGCAGCAAAGGTGATTTTAATGGGAGGGCAAAGCAAAACATAGAGTGAACGAAAGGAGAACTTCAGAGCGCTACTTAGTATTTTTTGAAATACTTAAATTAAAAGCCCTATCACAATAACAATTAGTGCACTTAATTATTTGTTCTGCAATCATAAGACAAGGATACACAGATTAAAAAGTGGCAGATACTTACAAAACTGTTTCAGAAATTCACTAAGGGTATTCCTGGCATCTTCTGTATCTCCAGTTACGTGGAGGTGTGAGCTATGCATTGTCTGCCTTGGCAAGTGGGTGGAGGGTGGTGGGAGGTGAAATAAGGAGGCAGGGTCAGGTGCTCCTTCAGCAGTAAAGGAATGATCCAGTTTATGGATCACAGAACTCACGCCAATTGAGCTCAGATTGTCATTCTGTTTTCAATAAAAGAGATTTTATGCAACTTTTTTTTTCTTGACTACTACAGGTAAAAGGTCTAGGTAGCCATGTAAATATGCGAACCTCCTCAGCACTTCCTGTAATTTTTTTACTACTTCATGGTAGGGTCAAAGCCACTTTTCTGTTATATGAACAATTTCAGTCATTTTACCTAATTTGCAATTGTGAACAGATTATGGCCTTCATTTCTTTTGTATCCACTTGTTATGTAGCAATTTATAAAATAAAGGCAGAATTGAGCTCAAATCAAAGCAGACTGTGCTTTCTGTTCCTCTAGAGCAGTGACATATGCTAGAAAGAAAGTGATGAGGTCCAAGAAAATAGACAGAACATGTGGAAAGCAAAATACCAAACTGTCCTAATTCAGTTGTGTATCTCTACTGGCTTCTCTATGATCAACCCATGTCCTCAAGAAAACAAAAATACTAATTTCTTACATAGCTGGAGTGTCAGGAGATACCTATTTCAGAGTAGAATGCTACAGAGACATAATTAAAAGCCTTTATGCTCTTCATGCTATGCTCAGATTGGGTACTCACCACCCAAGACACAGTCCCAAAGAAGTCATGATAAAATTCAAGTGATATCTTTCTCCCACTTTCTCACTTTAATCTCTCAGTAAAGTCACAACTTGCTGTGTCAGGGTGTCAATGGATGCAACATCCAGGTAGATCTAAAGGATTTTCTGCCACATTGCCAAGCCCTGATCTGAAGAAAAGCTCCTGGAAGATCCATTCAGTTTAAATCACTGTTGGTCCAGTGAAATCAATGGGATTACCTCAAAACTGGGCCAGTGTAAATAGCACACAAACTCTGCCTGGAAATGCCAGCATGTCTTGACTGTATATTCCAAATGAGTAGACCTGATGCATTAGGATGAGGGAAAAGGTGGAGGATGGGTTTGCAGGGTGCACAGCAATTCCTTAGGCCACTGCCATGAAAACAAAATATAATATTACTTTATTTTATGTAGGCATTGCCTAAATGCCTACACAGCAAACATTTGCTTGTGCCCTTAGTTTATCTGTCCCTGGGTAATTATTAAGATAACTGTGGTTACTGTGCTGATCTAAGGTACTGGGCAAACATTTTGAAACATTTAGAATTGCTTCATTTATGGCAGAAGGGAAGCCAAAATGACTTCTACCCTTGTTCTCTGCTATCAGTGTAATGGTATGTGCTGGAATAGCCTGGGGCCAGGAATATTAGATAACTGCTTTTACAGAACAATGACCTAGTGTCAGAGCCGAAAAGTGGGGGTTGTTCCATCTTCCTTTTTTTTGTAATGATATCATGAAATGAAAGGTATTTAACACAAGACTATAAAGAATGAAAAATATTTGTCACTCTTTATATTTTACACACATTCCCACCTCATCTTTCCTTTGCAGTGACTCCATTTCTCCTTCAATTATCTTTTGAAGCCTTCTTCTCTAACCCTTCTCTGATAAAGATAAATTTCACTCCATCTTTAGGGGCAATGTGAGCTTGTAGACAAAAACCAGGGTTTGTAACGCAGAATCCTCAGGGCTACCTCCTGAACTTCCTTACACTAGTAAGGGGTTGCAAGAGTACAAGAATCCATCCTTGAGGGAGGCACAAGAGGAAGCAGAAAGTGTTATGTGCAGTGATGCAAGGAAGCAGAAAAGTGTTACATTTCTGTATCAGTAGCTAAATCAAACTGTACCATGGATCAACTGTCGCCAGTTACAGCACTCTATTTCAGTAACTGAGATAAGGATTTCAAATAACTATTACCAAAAACCAGATTGTTCATAATAACTAGGACACAAAAGATGAAATAAAATCAAGAATTTGTCACTGAGTTTAGAAGGAATAATCTGGCACATGTGCTTTCTTGCCTTTGCAATACTTTGGGTAGAATTTAGTAGAAAATTGTAGAATTTCCCCTTGCCATTTACCTGAATCCATCCTGAGAGTTGCTTAAGGTCAAATGAAAAATTTGACTAAAATAAATATTAAGAAGATCATTATATTTAATTAACTTCTAAAGTACGTCAGTCAGGCCTCTAAATGAATAACACTTCCCTTTTGAAGGAATATGGCAAATATCACCAGAGCTGAGTTTTGTTGTATGCTTAAATTAGGGATCCTGTAATTCTAACATATTTCATGGAAACAACACCATGGCCTTTTGGTTGTCATGATACACAAAGATGGCCAAAAGATCAAGGACAGACTATGGGCTCTGGAAATTGAGTCATATGGGTCATGGATGCAAACCAGCAAGACAGACACTGTACTTGGAGGGGGCAGGAACAGACCTGAATTAAGAATTTCAGCAGCTACAGGGGCTGGACAATCCAAAACGTCCTTCCTTAGAACAGCACATGCATCAGCTGTTGGCATAATCAGTACCCAGCCAGGACAGAAATTTCTCTGCACACAGCCTGCCATAAGAATGGTAAATGACATTTGGTAGTCACATAAACCAATTGCTGCTGCAAGAACAGATTCAAGTTATGCCATTTCATGTTTGGTACATTCTTTATAATGAGCAGGTGGATTCAAAGTTTTAATCCTGCTAGCAGGTGACCTTTTCAAAATTCTGTATTTTTACTGCCTATCAATTTTGTTTCTTTCTTCCAGGCTCCTGAGATTGTAATCAAAGATGAATAGGAATTGCCAGAGAATTACTGAATACTGAAAAAGCCAAAGTCTTAAAGATGGCTTTCACACAGTGTATGCCCTAATGCAGCCATGATATCTGATTTTTAATAGATTAGGTGCAAATATGCACATTAGCAAACTAAACAATGTAGTAATATCCACAGAGAACAGGTTTCATCGATTAAATCATAAATATAGTATCTTATTATGCTTTAGGGGAAGCAGAAATATGAAAAGCAATGCATGCATTTTTGAATTATAAGAGGAAGGAATATTGGCAAATCTTTCAACAGCTGTTTATCATGAAAAAGAAGTTACAGTTACCATTCCCCAGTCATGCAGTGTGAAAAACTAAAAACTGTACATTAATAAATTATAACAATGATGCATGAAGCTAATATAAAACTTTTGAAGGCGGTTTCTTAGTCCAGAGGGAGTTGTCAAATTTGCTATTTGTGACTTTAATGTTACTTGAAATTTCTTCTAGGGCATTTAAAACTCCTTTTGTGACTCTTCATCAGCAGTTTCACAGACAGCAAAGGCCTTGACAATATACATTTTCACTTTCTGCATGGCTGACGGACTTCATATGCTATATCCAATTTAAGGGTAGAGCAGTAGATTACATTGCTAGAATATAGAGGGCCATTGCCATTGAGACTGAATCATTGCTGTTTATAGTAATTCTTACTATTTGGTTTTTGACAGCCCTTTGTGACTAGAATAAAAGATGACGCTGAGATTATTGTCAAGCTACTGTAATAGCTAGTAGTGCATGAAGTCTGCAGCAGATGGACTTGAACTTATGAGCTCTCAGATTCTCAATAGCCTTTCAAATGAGCACTGCTCTCCTTGGCCATGTGTAAAGCGAATGGTTTTGACAAACCCTTATTTCAGGAGATGAAATACTATTTCAGCCAGCTTTCTTTGTTCTATTTGAAATGTTTTATAGCGCTTAATTTGAGAGGTAGCTTAGAATTGAAGAGAACAAATTGATTTTCAGTTGCATGAGGTAAACTATGTTACAGGTACATCCAAGCTGAACAACAACAAAGTGACTTGACATAGTCTGAACGCTTCTGCAAGTGCCCCCCAGCCATTTCCATTACAATACACAATTGCTAGATATCTTCCTTTGGCTAAAGTCATCATTTTCCTCATGAGTCCCACTAATTCACAGACCTTTAATCTGACAAATAAGAGGCAATAGTAAAATTTGTTTGGCATATGCTACCCCAGAAGGATTCTCTTGAAACACAAACAACTGCTATTGACTTGGATGCTGTTTTAGCGGCTGTCAAGAACATGGATAGACAGCAATCAGCTTGTATTGCTGCAGAAATGTCTTACACCTGATTTGTCTTGCTAAACACTCCTTAAAGAAGCACATTTCTGTCAGGTCACCAGTTTACTGATTCCTTCTGCAGTTCAAACCAAGTGTCCTTCATGCACAGTCAGCTGTTCATGCCAAAATTAGGCAACACAAACCCACCAGAGTGAGCTGAGCTTCAGCAGTTCTCTGGACCCAACCAATGCACACCAACAGCCCCAAAGTCAAATGAGAAATGTTCCAAATGCTGGTTTAAAACTTTTCCAGATTATTCCTTTCATCAATATTTAGTATCTTTGTATTAGGATCCATTACTCCTGCAAACCTTTTGCTCTGTTTTGCATATCGTGTTTCTTTCTTTATAATCTAGCATTACAGTTTGATCTTTTATTACATTGCTGCTGTTCAAGATTCTATAGTTAAAGTTGTGTCAGCACTTTTACTACAAAACCCATTTATGAGGGGTTTATAACACAGCTATAAAGATGTACTATAGAATTGAAAGGTGGTGTACAAAGTCTCAGCATGGGGCATTGTCTTTTTTTATCTCTTTTTAATAAACAAATTAGACTTGCTATTTTAAGCCTTTATGAGTGTAAAGCAATTCCAGTTTATAGGTTATTGCCTATATAACGTGGCAATCAACTGTTATTAAAAAAAAGTAAAATGAAACAACTTATAAGTACTATGATTAAAACTGATTATGGAAAAAGTGGAACTTTGCAAGAGTAAAGGCAGGCAAATATATTTTTTCTTCTGCAAGACAGCTGTACACTGAGAATGTGCTGAGCTTTAAAACCCACTTTCCCCAAGGCAGTGCGGGAGTCCAGCTTGGGATGCAAAGTGTGAACCTGGAGTGAATTCCCCTGGAATTTCTTGTGCCGTGTTTGTGTTGCAAGGACACTGGTTCCCAGTGAGAGAACACAGGGTAATGCATTCTTCTCTCAAGTGTCATTGGAGCTGGCTTCCTGAAAAAGGTTTCCAAGTGCTTTCAAAGGGCAGGTTGCTCACGCTCCTCATGGATGTGTGTTTTGGACTGTAGTTTACCCTCATTACTTGCCCTTCTACACATAACTTGGTAGTGAGAACATTATCTATCGGTTGGTTCTGCTTAGTCACATCCAGCACTATGTTTTGAGGCTCTCTGCAATACCCCTCCATGGCTCAGAAGTTGCTACTTGGTTGAGCAGATTTCCTTGATCAGCTGCTTCACTGGGGTTTGATGAACAGTCTCAGCTTCTCACCAGCTTCTCAGACTCACACCCCAGAATGAGGGCCCAGTAGCCAATTCAGGACCCACAGGCTTGGAATAACATGGAATAAATAGTCCAGAGGGACTGCCAGAGAAAGCTGGTCATACTGCTTGCAGTACTTGAACCAGCTTGGATTCCATCTTCCTGGAATTCTGTGTTGCACCTTGGAGACATCCTTAGGTACATACATTGCCCTAGACAGACTTGGTCATAGACTAGGAGTGCCCCCCTAAGTCATTACATCTGTGAGTTCATTCATGGCCCTGGATTTGGCTGTGGTGTGATGAGACTGGGAGACTGGTTTCAAAGTATGCTGACTATAAAGGGGATTCAAATAAAAAAAAGGAGCACTGGCTATGTACGTGGATTGGTGTTTTCTGCAAAAAATCGACAGTAAAACTCTAAAGCATCTCATGGTGCCTGTACACTGGGACCAGATGTAAATGCAAAGCTGCACCTGTGAATGTCCTGGATGAAACGCAGTGGCCAATTCAGATACCAGGAGGGAACTGCACCAGCACAAACTTCAGCCCAGGCCGCTCATACCTTCCAAAGGCTTGGGGAGCTTCTCAGCTCTAGTATGTGCTGCCAAAATCTTGGCTATTAGCACTGTTACAAGTGAGGCAACAGATGTGCTACTGCCTGCAGTGCAGGGAGCCCTGAAGTCCAGGTTCCGCTGGCTTTTACTGAATCATGGATCTGAAGTAATTTTAAAATGTTAATATCTTGCACTCAGTGAAATTGGGGCTGTCTTGGATTCTGATCATGCAGGCGCTACACAGATAACTTTACACATGGGACTTACTCAGAGCTGTCTAAATTACAGTATGTTATTACAAACTCCAGCGAAGGCTGGCACAGAAATCAGGAGTGATTTTTAAAAACAGACCACAAATTCCAAAGGAAAAACTAAAGGCAATGAGGGGAAAAAATTAAAAATCAGGTTTTACAATGGTGCTAGCCACATATTAACAGAAGATTTCTTATTGTCCCTCTCATTATTACTGTGTATTAAAAAGAATTCATATAATACAAGTACACCTTCAGAGGAGATGAAACTTCAATTTCATAAATAAAATACCTGTGATGTATTTAAATAACCTTTTAACAGATGAACCACTAAATATGTTTTCCAATATACCTGGGAAGGAATCACTAAATTAGTAATCTTTTCCTAAATATTTAAAACATCACTGCTTAGACTAACAAGGTATTTCTATCAATTTAAACGGTTCTGTAATAATTTAAAACAACCTTAAGTACCAAACGTAGAACTGCACAATCACCTCCCAGTGACCCTGGATTTTTCCTCTCTTTTGCAAGGAAGGTTGCTGGCAGCAAGGTTGTTACACGAACTGACAAAAGCAAGTGGAGACAGCGAGCTGTGCTTATTTAAGTCTCTATTCTTCCATGCCACTCAGCTTCAATCCTGTGCCTGGCAAAACATCATCAGTATTCTCTGCCTCTTTTAACGAAAGGAAGCAAATCAAGAACCAGACAGGCTAATGGGAACTGAACCTCATTTCTTGGCCTCTCACTCAACCTGGGCAGCCAAACGGAAAGCAGCCACTTCTGCAGGCCCCGCGCTCCCCTTGCCAGCTGGGAAGGCGAGCACCTCCCCGCTGCCGGCTCCGCGGCAGGCAGCACGCAGCCTGCTTCCCCGGCTGTGCGCGCCATCGGCCAGCTGGGAATCTGACTGCTTCTCCAGGTCTCCTGTCCACCTGCCAAACTGAGTCTGCAGGGCTCCTTTTCCACTTGCCCCAGCCAGTTAGGAGGTGATCTATAGTGCTATTATCACAGCGAGCGAAACAGGCCAAAAATCTCCACACGAAAATGAAATTTTGGTAAGGTTCCACAAGAAGGGGGACCAAAAGAGGAATTTAATAAGGAAAGAGCATCCTCTGCACCCTTTCTGAGTTCCCTGTGAGTTGAGTCACATTTAGGGGCTGTATTTCCAACCTTTTTCCTGTTAACACTTAATCTGAGGCATATTCAACTAGAAATACCAGAGACACATTAGAGGGAGGAAACTGAAAAAGCAACAGCTACTGACTAGAGCTGGTTGAAACGTTTTCAACAAAACCTGAAACCCCATGAAACCCACCTCGTTTCATATTTCACTGCAACTTGAAACTCAAACCAGATTTGTTGAAAGGTTCTCTGAGGATTGTGGTTCCAGTCACAACTGGCCAATCCATTTATAGTACACAACTTTATTAGACAAACTGAGGGCCAGTACAGCTGGGCTCTGTTTCACAATTCTGAAACCTAAAGGAGAAGGGCAGCTTGTCCTGTGCACTGTCCTGTGTGGCCTTGCTGGACTCTGAGGCCAGGGAACAGCCCCACCTCCCTCACACAGACATGCAAAGGTAAGACAGGACATATCCCCTCTTTCCATTTCCTTATGGGATAATCAGACAGTTAAAAGACCCTCAGAGATTAGGAGCCAGGGGATGCACAGGTGCAAGGAAAGAAGCATCCTTCTTCCCCATCAGGAGAGGATAGATTGCTCCTGCCATACACAGGCCACAGAAGCCTGGTCTTCAAGCCCATTTCTCTTCTTGCAGTTTGTCCAAGATTAGGTTACTGTAATCACCTGAATTAGCGGCTGCATTGAGTGACTTGACAGATGCAAGCACATAAACAAATTCTGCCTCTGAACACTTACAGACAGTTCTCTGTTGTCATTCATGCTCTGTCTGCACAGCTTCAGACAGTACAAATCAGACCATTTCTGGTCAGTGAGTCACTGGTCATAATTTTTACTGTTTTATGTTGCCACTGCTCATATGAGTACCACACATAGGTACTAGTAAACAAAAAAAAACTCACCCAGCCAATCTCAAGTACAGCCACAAGCCTCAACTGCCCCAAATGGCCACAAAGAGCAAATACACAATCATCCTGTCTGTACACAGATCATTTCACCAGCTTTAGTGGTGTGGATATTTAAAACTACCTTTTCCATTTTCCTTTTTTCTTCTCTCCCTCTGTGTTTTTCCAGGTCTAGTTTGAGTTTTGTTGTGAAGCACTGGATTCATTCATACATCAAAGGGAAATCGAAGGCATCAGAGCCCACATAGACAAAAAACAAAGGCACAGTTTACAAGGCTGAAACTTGCTGAGAGAAGCAGCTGAGTTTTGCAAGGCTCACCCACTGACTGCCCCCTTGGAGGTACATCAAACACCATTACTTGCTGCATACAGTCAAACATTTTTCTTTCAAAGACTTGTAATATAATGGATTATTTGTATTACTATAGTAATGAAAAGTCCCAGCCCTGACCAGTGCCCTGCACAGAACACCTTCCCCTTTACTGAGTTTTGCTGGATGAGAAATAGTCCAGCTTTATGGGCACAGAGGTTACTGTGGGCTAATCTAGATGAAATTAGGCTGGAAGGAGCTATTTCCTACCATAGCATCTCAAAACTATTCATCCATGTTAAGGATTAACCTTCTCTTTTGCAGGGTCTGTACTGAGTCCAGAAGAAAAAAAAAGGATCTTTGTTGTCCTGATGAGTTCCTGTCATACTCATTATATACTTAGACTAACATATATTTGGCCATATTTTTGAGGTCCTATCTTCTATTTCTCATTTAATAAATGTTTTCCTTTTTGAGCAGGGTCAAAAGAGACTCTGGCATGGGAAGGCACAGGCAAGCTGGTTGTTTCACACACAGAATTGCACTTTCCAAGCCAAGTGTGGAAAGCTACGGCGTATTCAAAACCCATCTTCTCTCCATCTGGCAGAGCAGGAGCTCAGTATCCTTCCTATCTTGTAGTTTCACCAGACACCAGCCTTTTTTCTCTAGCTGAGAATTATTAATTATTGTTAGAATTTTGCTTTTGTTTGTTTTTACAATGTTTTTGCTTGTATGCCAGGCTGCATACAATGTATCCAGTATTCTGGAAATACAGCTGAGTCTAGCAGCCTTGCACTTCCCTTTGCTACACTAACCCTGACATAGCTGACATAAAAAAGAGGGGATAAGTATTTTACATGGCACTCATCTCGCAGTCTCCATACAGAATGAATATTTTTCTTCATTCCCGATAAATGTTTTAACAATTAAGTGAAAAAACACACAAAAATGCTAACCTTGCTGCCCCATAACTACAGAGTGCCTTAGACTTCAGAAGTACAGTGGACTTCCAGTCCTTCAGTCCTTTGCAAAACTTGGAAGAGACCCTTGTCAGTCAGAATCTTTGGTTAGTAAGGTCAGGTTGGTATCAATAATAACAAAAAGCCCAGCTCTGATCACAACTCAGAGGAAGGAGACTCAAAGAACTGTAAGGATTTTGCTGGTACTATCAGTGCCATAAATGAGAACCAAATGGAGGGCACATAGCTGCTAGTTCTGGACAGCCTTTAGAAATCTGTTGCTAGTGTTTATTACACCAGATATATAATAATGGCTTTCCTATTAGACTTGATTTTCTCCACTCTTGGAAACACAAAACAGAGTGTTTGAACTCATGCAAACAGTTCCCTTTTAAAATGTGGATACATTAATTTGGTTTACAGTATAATTGCTTTATTCTAAGAAATGCATAATGAAGTCTAGTTCACAGAATGTGATTCCTAAGGAATATGTTGGACGACAGCCCGAACCACACCTGTGCCTGGTGACTGTTCACACTGAGAAGGGCATTGCTTACCTCTGCCTTCTTTGGGAGAGCTGTTTACTGTTTGCAGTGATGGGGATGTTGTGTTGGCTTCAATGTGCTAGGTCAGTGAGCAAGAAGATTTGAGGCTTATTCAGAGTTTGCACTTTCATCGGAAGCAAGACACAACAAATAGCTATGAGGAGCAAATACAAGGAATGATGAAGAGGAATAAATGTTATATATAGAAAAAATTGTAAGCTAACAAAATAGCTATTTCACAGTTTAATGATTCTAAAATAATCTGAAAGGTTTTAACAAAAATCTCCACCTTTGATTTTGGCAATCGCAGAATCCCTGGTGTCCCTGTGTGTGACTTCTCATAGTATCACAGCAGACATTTCTTTAAGGAGATATTCAGAGAAGAAGAGCTTTTCTTTTATTCATTAAACTAAGGCACTTTACTTGAAAAGCTATAGAGTGAAAATAGTGAGCATGTGAGGATAAAGTTCTTCGAGCTAAAACAACTGGTGTAAGGAGAAGGGCAACACAGCATTTTGAACAGTTTTGCTTTGTGAATTAGGTCCTGTGGCTGTGAGGGAGACCCCAGCAGAGCTTGACTGACTCTCACTAGGAGACTGCTGCTGGACACAAAGGAGAACAGCAGGCAGCTGGAGCAGTGGCACCCGGGCCAGCACCTCAGCTGCTGGATGTGCAGCTCCTATTCAGAGATAGACACACAGAGAAAGCAAAAAGAGGAAAGAGTTTTTTGTTTCATCAGAAAAATGTAATTGATATCATGGAATTGTTAAGGGAAAGCTGAAAAAAATCAAATCCCATCAGATCAATATTTCTGTGGATGACTGAAAATATAGGTGTTCCAGCTTCCAAAAGCTTTAGGCCTACTTCACTCAATTCAGTGTTACAGCCCCAAGAGCTGACAATTAAGAACCATATTTTCATTCCTTACCATAGAACTGTTCCTGGCCAGGAAGCCATGGGAGGAACAGAAGTGGGGGTCTATTGAACCTTTGCCCCTCTATGGCAGAGGACTGTGTAGGGGCCCATGAGCCCTCTTCTATCCAAAACATGGACACAAACTCTCATTCTCTCTTTTCAAATATACACCCAAGTCTTGCTCCACATGCATATCTAAAACAACATTGGTAATCTCAGGTAGGTATTGTATTATATTTTACTCATCAGAGATGGATATTCAAAATTCTCATTGCATCAGGAGTTCCACTTCCTGCAATCATTTCTTCTATGATCTTTTACAAACTTGTACACTAAAGCCCATGCTGTCTGTAGCACTTGAAATAAAACCTGTGTGAACCTTGAAATAAAACCTGTCTTTTTCCTAAGAACAAATTACTGCTTTCTATTATGGAAAGAAAATAAAAAGGATACCAAACTGTTTGAATCTCCTCAGTGAATACAGCATATACTGAGCAAATATGAAGTTATATATTGACTCTCCTCTGAAATTCTATTACTTGGCTAAAAAGATCTGGCCATAAATATCTCAGTTATCCAATATATGTATATATATATATATATATATAATATATATATGTAAAATCCACGTTTAGCAAAGTTGCATTTATAACATTTACCATGGCTAATAAACATTTTAATTATTGATTTCAGCTGAAAAATTCCTGAGACTGAGCATAAACAAAAGAAATAAGTATCTGCCTGATAGTTAATGTTTTTATTCAAGTGTAGAGTTGAAGCTATAGATCCAAGAGATGGAAAAAGCAATTTGCTATTCTCACTCATATTTAGAACCCTATTAGTGGATTTGTGGAAAAAAAATGTCATATACTTCAAAAAAACTGGCCATGAATTAATGTTTATAGATTTTATTGCTTTTTCCAGCTCTCTCTATTTTTTATCCTTTATTCTTTTTAATAGCCTTAAAAAAACCCTAGAATTATAATTTTCCCCCTACAGATGCTGTCTTTTTCTATTAAACAATATTGATCTCTTGGTTTTTCCCTTTTTTGTTCCCCCTTGCCCTTTTGTTTTGGATGGATGTAAAAGTATCTCAGATATTTTTGTGTTTAACATTAACAACTTCATTTCACATGGGTCTAATACAGAGTCCATAATAATCATCATCATACTGCTGTACATTACAAAAGACTTAATTTTTTTCATTGCATAAGACTTCCTTTCCTATTGATTTTGGGCTAGACTTGAAAAGCACAGCCTGCTGTCCATCATGGGCAGCCCTTCAGGGAGCTCCAATCTGCTCAGCGGGAAGTATCAGGGAAGAGGGAGAGCTGATGATCTGCTCCCAGGACATACCCAGCACACTTCCCTGTGTGCAGGCCTGTTGGGCTGCTAAGAACATCAGCAGAGAGCAGACAGACGTATTGATGGCTCTGAAAGCCTGACCAAAGGTACTGTCACCAACAGATAGGGGCACACGACACATCCAGTCCTTCTGCTCCTGGAGGGCCTGTAGCATACTGGATTCATACAACACAGTTCACTTTATTTAGTCATTGTGCTTGGGTTTTGCATTTGGCAAAGAGCTTGCTCTGGAAGTCAGTAAGAACAGCAAGACGTGTACGACTCTTCTCAAATGCACCAGCATCAACACCAGGACAGCTGTGTGGGGCATATCTAATCAGACAAGGAATCAATAGAAAACCTGATGTGGGATGCCCCCAGATACCCATATTCTAACAGTTTAGGTTGTACTGAAGCATCTTCTCTTATATGAGAATCAGATCAGGGCAACTGAGTCTTCCTATGAAACAAATGTATCATGTTCCTGGGCTTTTGTTATTTTTTTTGATACTAAGCCAGGTATGATGATCTCCATGAATAGAGAGTGTACAGGTTGCTGAAAACCTAGTTGGACAAAAAATCCTGGATTAGCACCCATCCTGTAAAAGTTCTCTTCCTCTTTTAATTGTATTTTCACTAGAAGGAAATTTCTGTTTAATTGAACTCTTTTGCATTGCATTTTTCCTAGTCAGATAGGTCAAGTCTAGTTCACAATTGTCTTGGTCACAAATGTGCTGGTGTAACAGGATGGAATGACTGGAGAATCAGACCTCAGAATGTTTCCCTTCCACTCCTTTTACTGCACCATTATTTTGAACTTATTTTGTGACAAGACAAAGACAACAATGCCCCTGGATTCACACTGATAAAACTCCACTGACTTCAGCAGTTAATGCTCGTTTAGTTGTTATTAAGTGCCCCGAGGGTGATATAAAGTCCACACCTAACATCTGAAACACATTCCAAGATCAACAATAGCAGTCACTAGATAATTTTCTTCTCTACTGAAGGTCACTCTAAACTTTAAATGCTTCTCTTCACCTCATGTTATACACATTACAAATGACTGTTCAGTTGCTCTTATAAGCTTAAATCCATATACTCCAACTTTGTACCCAGAAGGCAATTTACAGATTATAAAAGGCAGATACCTCTTTTACAGGACACCTGCTCATTTTTTACATTCAGTCTGAGAGAAGGAGAAACAACTGGGAGCTGGAAGATCCTGATACCAAGGATATACTGGTAATCAGTGAGAGGAAAAGGTGGACCTTTAAAAAAATTCCTTTTAAAAACAATTGAAGGCAAACTGACAGGAAACCAGATATGGCTTGGGAGAGACACAGTCCCATTGCCCGGGTAGCACAAACCAGCACATCTCCTGTTCTTACTCACCAGGTGAGCCAACCAGGAGTTTCAGTCAGCTGCTGAGCTGCTGTGCATGCAGCCATAACAAACCCTCGAGTTTCCCCAGCACACACACTGGGTGCTCCCTGCACTTGTTTGTTGATGCACCCCTCCCACAGGGCTGTCCCAAGAGCACCAGGTCAGGCTTTGGGGCAGAGGTGGCTTTTGCAACACACAGGCACCACCCAGCTCTTGCTGAGCATCCTGCAGAGCCTTGCAGAGTGCATCAGTCCCACGTGCACCCAGCTCTGCTGGGCTGCCTCTGCATTGGCTTCCAGCAGAGAATAAAATGGTGAAGTACAGTATCCTAACCATAAGCAATCACACAAAGTCATGATTTTTAAAAATAAAAGTACACTGAGAACTTCTGGACATGTGTGATAGATAATTACTTACCTATGTCCCTTGCCTAAAGGAAATATGTTTGTGTGTTTTCTCTAGTGAAAGATTTGTCATTCCATAATCTCACTTCATACATGCCCACAGAAATTAGGTCAGACTATGAGCATGAGACTAAAAGGAACTAGACAATCTTTTGTTGTTGTTGAAGCAAATTACAAACTATTCTTAATACTGTTAGAATTTTTCTTCCCTTTAAATAGTTGAAGACATTTATTATTGAACTTCCTGCTTTGACAGAATTTTATTAAAAGAAATTGATTTTACAAGCTCAGACTATTATATTCTGCTGAAGGATAAAGCATCATACCTGATTTTTGTTCCTGATTTTTGTTAAGAATATTTTTAAAAATTCAATAAGCCATTGACTGAAATATCCAGTGTCACAAGTGCTATTGCTTTAAAGACGATAATCTTTATTGTAATCAGATTTCAATACACTAGAAACTCTACACAAAATAAAAAAAATCCCCAACTTACTTTTAAAATATTCTTTCAGGAAAATTACATTTTAACAACTAAACACAACAATATGTTAGATTACATTTTGAGCAGAATGTTTACCTTTCACTGAGTTTCTCTGCCAGCTGTGTCAGCATTGGCTGTATAAAAAATATTAAAAGGAGCTGTTTTTTGTTTTTTTTTTTTAATTGCCATGATCATGCCAAAAAACACAATGTGTGGGCTGGAGGCAGAGTGCTGGGAGCAACATTATTCATGTTAAAAACAGTTGCCTGATTTGCTTTCTTTGAAAATTAGGATACTATAAATAGGAGCCCAGTGGGATTTGCCGATTGCAAGTTATGTTTTAAAAGCTGCTAAGATAAAACTTTTGAAAGACTTACAAAAGATAGAACAATTATTGCTTGTCATTTACCTTTGGTCTGCATTAGACCTGTACTTTTTGAGAGCTATGTATTCAATGTGGATGTACCTCCTTTTTCTATGCATATGTCAAAATACAACATTTTTAAAAGAAAATTTCTATAAAGATTTATTTACTTTCTATATTTCTTTCTATAAACCAGGTATCTTAACTCACTGTTCTGTTAATCATCACAAAAAACGTTGTATTGCCAAACTCGTATTAATTCTTTGTTGCTTGCTTTGTGAAAATCCTTCCCCACAAAGCACCTTTGAACAACTCAGAAATTATGATACAATAATTCATCACAAAAAAATTGTGTCAAGCCTCTGCCGCACAACAGTACCACAGCTGTCCTTCCCTTTGTTTATTCATACTTTAGCACCTTGGTGCCTCTCCTTTTTTACTTGCTTTACAGATGACCAAAGGCAAACTTCCATTAAAAAAACCCAAACCACCAAACAAACACTACCAAAACCCCGAGGAACCAACAAAGCTCCAAAACACATAAAACACGAATATGAATAACAAAACAAGAAGAAACAATTGCAGAGATTTTATCAAGCACTTTCTTTTCTATGAGAAATAACAGATGACATTCACTGTTAGAGAGCTGGCATTTTGACCTGCATTTGCAATGGGAAGCAATGGGAGCTATTGGGATATGCCGACTTTTTAACAGCAAATACAGGGAAAGAAATAAAAGATAAGCTGCTAATTTGATTCTGAGCAGAGGGCCAACAAAGCAATGACACAGATTGTGAGACCTACTTAATATCCTAGCTTTGCCCACTGAATTCTGTTGAGTAAAAAGAAACATTTTTTTTCCAAACATTCAGTGTTTCTCTTTAAGAGGAACAATTTTTACTCAGGCATTTTCATACTGCACTGCTTACATGAACCATACATCTTTGAAAGAGGTGTGGGATTTTGGTGCGCATCTTAAAGCATGAAGCAAATGGCCTGATGGCCATTTTCCTGGAGGCACAACCTTTCATGAGGAGCGTGGGCTCTGTTCAGAGGAGTTTCAGCTGAACCACTTGACAGTGCTCAGAAGCTGACAGCCCAGGCTCGATGCCTGTCTGCAGGTCTTTCTGCAACTCCTCTGTTCTCTGTGTGTGACCTTTGAGTTTACTTAACTCCACAGCCTCTATCTGGGTTCAGCCCGACATCTCGACTGCAGCACTCAAATTTCAGAAGACAACAGCAGAAAATGGGAAAAGAGGGGAAGGTAGGAAAGAGGGATGTGGTAACAAAGAGAGGAACATTGCATTCAACACTGTTCCAACAAACTTTTAACTATTGCCATATTTTCCCTTGGAAGCTAAGTACTTCATGATGTGTATCACACTGCCATCCTTATCTAAAGACATTTTTTGTTCTTATCTAAAGCTTTCCTTAGTAGAATTGTAGTTGAGTAAGAAACAAAGAGCTCAATCTGACTTTAAAAAAATATTTAGCATTAAGAGGTGATAATTATCTTCTGTCCACCATAAAAATTCAATCAAAGTATGAAAGCATGGGTTTATCCTATACAAACCATGGAGAAACAATTAAGAGTGTGACAAAAAGCCATCGTATTTCTCAGGAGAGCTGACCCTGTTCCAAGGATAAAATGATAACTAGTGTCCTGAGTCCAGCTCAGTGACCTTCTGGAGCTGGAACTTTCAATTATGTCAAACTAGGTGCGTCACATGAGCTGGCTTTGGGAGTGAGGCTGGATCGATGCAGTGCATTTCACTGATGATGACAATGATCTAATCAATCTCAGTCACTCAATGGACAGCAACGAGGTTGTGAAGTAAGCACAAAAAAAGAATGCTGGGATCTGTCATTGACAGGGTTACCTAGAGGCTCCCCATTTGTGCTTTTCCTTTAAATGCTAATTTTAAACGATGAAAAAATAACACTAAGTAGCAATTTCCTAGAAGGGGTTTTGTCACATCTATTCAGACTACATTCTGCTTGCCAAATTGCAACCTGATGTTCAATAATGCTGTTTTTGACACTTCTGTGTAATAAAAGTGAAGATCCTTCTTTGCTCAAGGATGTCTATGACACTTTTGACACTTCTCTCCCAGAATTGCCGGCAGCCCAGATGTTCTTTGCATTAAGAAGAGCATTGCCACAGCTGCCATGGAATGTCAGAAGATATTGGGCTCTAGGCAAAAGCAGCAAAGGGCATCCTTCCTCTTTTAAAGTGAGGAGTAATTTTTGGAGAGTAAAACCTTTTGATTGAAAATTAAAGCCTCAGAGGGACTTTGTAGGCAAGAGACACATTGCATTTTCTCTGCTCATGTTTCAAGGTAACTCAGAATCATTACAGAGCAGCTGTTTCCACTTCTGTTCAAAAAAATATTCCTTACCTATCAATGCCAGAATGGCATTACTGTATCTGCTGGACACCTGGATGTTACGATACAGGCAAGAATGAAAATAACAGTAAGAGGTCCTGGGGATAGACTCAAGCCTTGATTTCTGGGAACTCACACGGGTGCAAGACCCAGTCAGTCCTGGATTGTTTAGGCTTCTCAAGACTTGAATTCAGGGATTTACATTCACAAGTGTCTCCTTCCACAGGAGTGACAGGTGAAGAGGCCTTGACTGCATGGAGTCTCTGTATCCCAGGATTCTCAGCAGCTGGACTAAAGTAAGTGTTTGAAGACCACATCATGTCCCTGGAAAAAAAGTCTCCCTGGGTAAAACTGACCATATTTTCAGCATCATCCTCATTATGTCTGTCCTTGTACTGTCCCCAAAACAGCTGATAGTTGGACTGAGTAATAAACTGGACTGTGTTTCTCCTTTATTTTAAAAATACATAGGTTCTGCTCTTTAACACAGGCCACACAAGCAGTGGTTCTGTGCACAACAGAGTGAACCAGGATGCAAGGTTCCATGGGTAGCTCCCTCAGAAGAAACACTCTTTGAATATAAACGAAAGCCCCAAGGCTCACACAAGGCACCGCTCCTGCCTGGGTGGGCTGATGAGTCACGGTGTTTTCCTTCAGCCTGCTGCTCTTCAGCTCCATCTCCTGGAGTCACCCACTGCATTGGGAGAGCCACCTTCCCACACCCTGTACTGCCCTTACAGCAGAAACAGGTTAGCACAGAGTCTAATTAATAAATTTCCGCTGAGAGGAAAAGAAAAAAGTGTGCTGGAAATAAAATTTCTAATTTGGAAATTTCAGTGCAAGGATCTATTTTTGTGTAATTGCAACAGAAGTTTCTCTGCTGGAAGGATTTTTTTGTTTTTGTTTTTGTTTGTTTGTTACAGAAATCTGTGACTAATACAAATTTTAAAAGGCTTAAAATGGCTCAGAGAGCTGTTATTTATACTCTTTTGTAGACACCCCAAAAGTTTAAGGTAGT
>VYZR01113850.1:88421-118707 GCA_013400675.1 Oxylabes madagascariensis
AAAGACACATTGGTGTGAATAAGAATTTAAGACATCACTTTCATTCTTAATAAAATTAAAACTGTACAGCTTGAAAGAGCATGGCAACAGTTATTTTTCGTCTTACATCTGCATACAGTTACTTCAATGGTATACTTAGGTACTTTGTCCATTTCAGAAGGTTCCCTTTGAAAATGCATTTGAATGAACGTTACCCTTTTTCTACAGAGATTTGGCTAAACATTTTTGTTACAGCAATTTTGTTTAGCATGGTAATGCAATCAGCATCCCAGGAGGCTCATCCTTCACAAGATGCCTGCCTGCAGCTCTACTGTGAAGTTATATTATGGCAGTCTTCACAGATAACAAAGTACAGAAACTGTAATGCATAAAGCAGCACAATTGTCTGTCAGAGGCTGTCTAAAAAAGCAACTAAAAAAACCCAAGCAAAAATCCTCACCTCCCAATTTTCAACATAAATATTCATGCTGTGACAGTGCTTCATTTCAGGAACCAGTGGGCATAAGCTGTATTGCTCATTCACTTAAGACAAATAGTGAGGAGATTCCATGAACAATTCTATATCCTGGACAAAGCAAAGAGCATTACTGCTTTTCAGAGGAAAGGTGAAACAGCAGTGATCAAGCTGTGAACTGAATAAATATAAAGACTATGAAGTGATTTACTATTCTTACTGCAGCCAGCTAGCAACAAAGTCAATCTCTTTGGCTGAGGCAGTGATTAGTGAGCGCAGTTGACCTGTGATACCCACTGCTTTTAATCCAATGGTTTGCACATTACGTTAAAGGCTGAACTTGCAGAACAATAATTATTCCTTTTGAAACCTTTCCATCTTTTTTCCCCCAAGATCTTATTTTTACAAAGTGCTTAAGTAAAGGACTATGTATAATTAAATAATGACTGAAAAGAATTACCAGCAAATTGATAATATGGGTCACATTTGCATGTGTTTACATACATATGGCACTGATAAAGAACCATGAGTCTAAATTAGAGTCTTGCTAAAGTAGACTTGTAAATGGGTTTTATTCTTTTGTTTCCATATCCTTGAAATAATTTGGATAATAGACACCTATTCTTTTTAATAGCCAGGCATTTATTACCATTTTGTAGCTATCACATGAAGCTCTTTTTATAATCTTTTTCCAGTCCAGCTCTTCTATTTAAAGATAACTGACAGATTTTAGAGGAAGTGGGAATCTACAGGCTTCACGTTTACTATCACATCAGTTCAGTTCTGGGGCTAATTATCATCATTATGTTACACCTTGTAGTGTCCCATATGTGACAGGTGCCTTCTGAGCACCATTAAAGCCATCATCTCTTAAATTAACTGTGTCAGGAACAGATAAAAAAAAGCAACAGATAGATGCTGGAAAGGCAGGAGTAAAATGGACTCATGCCATGGTCAGATTAGCAATGGGTATTTCTCCCAGTAAAGAAAACTTTACCAGTAGTGACATTGTATTTTTACATGTATAGTTTCTAGAATCTTCTTCTCCATTTACAAATACAAAGATGCATTAACACTCCCAAATAAAATCACAACAGGTTTTCAGGTCTTGAGTAAGAACCAAGTGTCTCTAGTAATCCCTTTATGAAATCAAACCATTGGAGGAGTCTGGAATATCTCACAATTTCCCGCTCACAGGACACCTCGGCTCTTCTGCAGATGAACCAAGTGGTTCAAACTCCTTCAGGAGAAGTTCATACTGAAAATAAGGGACCAAAACTTAAGTACACATGGTTAACCTGTCATCCCAATCATCTCAGCATGAAGATGCTACACTGAAATCATTAATAAAATTTTCAGTCTCTTAAATCTTTATTCACAGCAGGCAGTCAAATATAATTTTTAGTTCAACAACTTCAAACATGTTTGTACATTGTTGTGGCGTCAAGAGTGCTGAAAGCTATTTACTTATGTAAATCTTGAGATTTGCTACACAAAGAAACAGATGCATGTGACATTTGCAAGGCAGTGAAAATGAAGTGCCACATGTTGGACTGGGAAACAAAGCTTGGGAAAAAAAAGGTGTGCCCAATTTCACCCAGCCCTCATCCCTGAAGAGCTGAAGGACAAACTGAAAAGGAAATTTTTGCAGGTACTGCAAATCACAAAGTGAGAGCAGCAGTATGGTTTTGGACAAACCTCACAACTACATTTGTCATCAGAGTACTTTCTGCACAGGGGCACTCTCACATATATTAAAGAATTAGATTTTTTTTTTCCTTTTAAGATGAGGAATCGATAAATTGTTAAGAAACCCTAATTTACCAATTATCACAAAAGAGAACAAGAGAAATGTTTTGAGGACTGGAGAGAATGTTTGTAGGCCTCCACTATTCCAAGAGCTCTATCTGTTAACTGAATGCAAAAGAAGATTGGTGACCATAACTGAGAAAATACTTGTTACAAAGAGGGATAAGAAGATCTAGTTGCTAGAAGCTGAAACAAAGCAAATTAAGAGTTACAAATACAACTCCATTTTTCTTAAATTAACCATTAGAAACTCTAAGGAGGAGCAGTGCATTCACTAGTAAATTGGATTGGGTACAGCTTAGCAACTTGTTTTAGTTAAAGAAACCTCTTAAAACTCATGTTGCTGTAACCAAGTGGAACGCCATGATTTATGATATACAAGGAGATCCAATCTAGTCTTTAATGAAACTGGTACAAGCTGTAGGCTATGGATGCCATGGGTCTGAGGATTTTGCCTTTACTACGTCACAAGTGCACGTGAACCTGTTAATACTGGAAGTGGTATTGCCTGGTACATTTTCCACATACATTTAATAAAAACATCTGTGCAGGAAATGCTTCCCAAAGGACATACTCAGAACTTGTTTCAGGGGGCATCAGCTCTTACTCGGGCTTTGACCATCAATATATATGATTCCATTATCCTTTCTCATTAAGTAGTACTAGAAGCTCTCTTTGGTAATGCAAATAATACATGGCAGACGGGACAACCCTATCAGGTCCTTTTGGGAGGAAAGAAGCTCTTTCCTGATTAGTTTACGTATCCTTTGAGAGACATTAGTAACCTAATCCAACCATTTTAAATAGAGGAACAGGAAAAGGCTTACATTACCAAAATAAAAGGTATTTCTTGCATCTACTAGCTTCTAACACCATGTATCTTACTCCTCCACTTCTTCCTTGAAAACACACATTATTTTAAGAGAGTAACATATTCAAATCTGGTGATAATATTTTCTGCCCATTAATTTCACTAAAATATGTAAAGACATACTTAATAAATCAGCTTTTTTATATGACTCGAGGTTCTATACTGAAAATTTTAATCAAGTTTCTCTATCAAGGAAATAAATTAAGACTTTTGAGATGCTTGCTGAACGGTGCACGTAAGTATTTCTGTATGTATTTCTCTAATCCTTACAATTTTTCCATGCAAATCAACAGGAAGCACAGGCAGACTAGGCATTCACCCCTTACATGGATCAAAATTAATATTTAATATCTACAACACAGAAGCTTTAATACTGATGTGAAATTGGGGCCTAATTGAGGACGATCTGCTGATCTAACTAGCTGTCCTATCCCCAGGGAGTTGTTAGAAGCCTGTAAGTGACAACATCGTAATAATCTTCAAAATATTTATTAATTAGCTATGGGGATATGTTATTGAGTCATCAGGAAGTTGTATTGCATGTAAATAGCAACACTATTAACTATTTTCTAATGCAATAGCCATGCCCATAGGTTGCTGTTTCATTTCTCCATTTCTAACCATGTCGCTTCCCTCGAAAAACTGTGTGGTCTGAAAAAAATCAAAGAAGTTGGCATCATCTGTGAAGTTGTTATTCCTCCAGGGTTAAGTTCAGCTCTGTGAAGAAAGGTCTCAAATTCCACTTGGTGTTGCACAAGGGTGAATTTCATCCTTGTGATTAGTCACCTCTGAGTTTCTGCAACGAGGTACTGCACTGGAGGGTGACAAATGCACTCAGTTGGACCAAGAAGGGAAGAGGGCTGGAGGAAACCATTATCACATCTCACAAGCCTCCCTCAGCACCAATTCACAAAGATACGTTGTTAGTGTGCAGAAGTGTGGCTTGTCAGATGCAAAACCCGTTGCTTTTATCTCCGGGAGTCCCCGACTCCATTTCAAACCACCAGATAAAGGCGAGCTCCGCCTTCAACGCTTGTCTGACGGCGCTGCTCCCACACGCTCCGTGCTTCGAGCTCTCGGAGAGCAGCCCCAGCCCCGAAGAGAGCAATTCCCGCACGGCCTGCGGGCAGGGGAGAGATCCTGCGGGCTCGGGGAGGGATCCTGCGGGCTCGGGGAGGGATCCCCGCTGTGCGCACACCGCCGCTCCGGCCTGGGGACGGCCCCTCCGGCCTGGTGATGGCCCCACCGCGCTCCCTCACGCTAGGGCTGCTCTTTGCACCCCAGGGCTGCTCTGTACCACAAGGGCTTCTGAGTTGCACTCGTTTTCCTCTTGTGTTACTTTGAATGAAATCATAAATCCCACACAGACTTTGTGCTGCGAGCAGAAACCATGGACATATTTTGCCGCAACATCAGAACATTTTAGAGCCCTACGTCAAGGTAGGTGTGGTGGGTGACCCAGCTGGCCACCAGTCACCCAGTGACGCTGCCTCACTCCGCCCCTCAACAGAGCAGGGGGGAAAATGATGCTGAAAAGTTCATGGTATGAGGTAAAACCAAGGAGATCACTCACCAAAGTGAATGTTGTGCCATCAAAGGCACAACAGGCTCGACACGGGAAAAATTAATTTATTGCTAATTAGAAGGGTTTGATGGTGAAAAACAAAGACTAAAATACCTTTCTCACACCTGTTCTTCTCTGTTGGGTACTGCCAGGGCTGTTCCTGACACTTTTCCCCTCACACCTGCCGCCTGTGGGGCTGTTTGCTCTTGCACACTTCCATAGAGGCTGCAGCAGCTTCTCTGGGGGGCTCGGCCGTGCCCCAGGTGGGAACAGGCCGGGGCAGCCCCGCACTCCCTCACGGGGTCCCTGCACCCCGGCCCTCACCCCCTGCACAGGCAAAATCACAATTTCTGCAGTGACCCAAACCACAGGGGACCTGTGCCAACACAGATGCTGCCACACAAGAACCACCGCCTCAGACCATTGTGCTCTTTTCCCTGCTCCAAGAAAAGCTTTATCATGNAAAGGCGAGCTCCGCCTTCAACGCTTGTCTGACGGCGCTGCTCCCACACGCTCCGTGCTTCGAGCTCTCGGAGAGCAGCCCCAGCCCCGAAGAGAGCAATTCCCGCACGGCCTGCGGGCAGGGGAGAGATCCTGCGGGCTCGGGGAGGGATCCTGCGGGCTCGGGGAGGGATCCCCGCTGTGCGCACACCGCCGCTCCGGCCTGGGGACGGCCCCTCCGGCCTGGTGATGGCCCCACCGCGCTCCCTCACGCTAGGGCTGCTCTTTGCACCCCAGGGCTGCTCTGTACCACAAGGGCTTCTGAGTTGCACTCGTTTTCCTCTTGTGTTACTTTGAATGAAATCATAAATCCCACACAGACTTTGTGCTGCGAGCAGAAACCATGGACATATTTTGCCGCAACATCAGAACATTTTAGAGCCCTACGTCAAGGTAGGTGTGGTGGGTGACCCAGCTGGCCACCAGTCACCCAGTGACGCTGCCTCACTCCGCCCCTCAACAGAGCAGGGGGGAAAATGATGCTGAAAAGTTCATGGTATGAGGTAAAACCAAGGAGATCACTCACCAAAGTGAATGTTGTGCCATCAAAGGCACAACAGGCTCGACACGGGAAAAATTAATTTATTGCTAATTAGAAGGGTTTGATGGTGAAAAACAAAGACTAAAATACCTTTCTCACACCTGTTCTTCTCTGTTGGGTACTGCCAGGGCTGTTCCTGACACTTTTCCCCTCACACCTGCCGCCTGTGGGGCTGTTTGCTCTTGCACACTTCCATAGAGGCTGCAGCAGCTTCTCTGGGGGGCTCGGCCGTGCCCCAGGTGGGAACAGGCCGGGGCAGCCCCGCACTCCCTCACGGGGTCCCTGCACCCCGGCCCTCACCCCCTGCACAGGCAAAATCACAATTTCTGCAGTGACCCAAACCACAGGGGACCTGTGCCAACACAGATGCTGCCACACAAGAACCACCGCCTCAGACCATTGTGCTCTTTTCCCTGCTCCAAGAAAAGCTTTATCATGTCAAGCCCTCAAGCTACATCCATGCGGTCAATACCTCTTGCAGAAATCACAAGTTATTATACATAAACTGGGCCCTAATGCTGGAGTATTCACACGCATATTCTAGCATTGTTATTTTGAAATGTATAAAGGTATAAAGGTTAATTTGAAAGGAGCACCTCTCCACCAAACATAACAACAGCTTTAGAGCCTTCACCATCTCTTAATGCCTTGTAGGTGAGGCAGCTTTGCAGTGTTGGAGGCACTGAGGTGAACAAGCTCCTGGTGAGTGACGCTGCTGCCTCTTGTTCTGCGCACTGTGGTTCTGTCAGCAAATACAGAAACTGCACCCATCTAAAGAAGAAAAAAAATGTAGAGCTACATTATAGCACTCTCCATCTCCTTTTTTTTTTTTTTTTTGTCAGTGATAGCTGTCAAAACCAATTAACTTGTAAGTACAATGGGAAACTTTCTGCTCTTGTTGTACTGGTTGTCCTCAAAACAGCTGTGACAGGGAGGGTGCACGATTCTGTAGAAGTATCATTGGTTCCTGGGTCAATATATAAACTTGTTGTAACCCTCACACCAGAGGCCCGATTAAGCCAGAAAAGCAACCTGAAATCCGGTTTTTGAGGAGGAAATACGTCTGCCAACATTTGATTTCTGCAGGATAACATGTGGAATATGGTTATGGTGATAAATTAACTTTTTAAGAGTCTATGCTATGTCTAGAATTTGTGCCAGCACTAGTTACTGCTTCAGAGCAGGAGCTACAGCGACAGTTTCTAGCACTGCAGCATGCATTCCCAGGAATGGTTTGGGATGGAGACATGGCAGTACAATCAGAGTGTGAGGAAAGGAATCATGCCTTGGAAGAGAAACAGAAGGGCCTGTCTCTGAAAATCATCTGTTCTTCCCTCCTCTAATGGAGATTTCTGAGCCATTCTGATGCACAGTATGTGAGACCAGATGCAGGTTTTTTGTAAGATAATAAGCCTGTGCTTGCACCTTTGACTCCTGAGAAGCCAGTGGAGGAGTTGTAATATTTTGTCTGATGCCTCCTAAGTAGCAGATAAATGTGCTAGTCAGGGATACGTGAGCGTTTCTCCCAGGAACCTGATATACATACTGCATCTGCTTTGAATTTGTACAGATGTTTTGAAAGGACAAGGCTCATGGCCTTGATAATACTATCACAGATCTAACGAGATTTACAAAGGAAAAAAGGAATGCATTATATTAAATATATTAAATTAATGGTGATTAAGAGAGAGAAGTTCCATGATAGAGCAGTGAACCTTTTGGAGTCCTGACACAGGCAGTAAAAAGCCTGGACAAGGAGAGAGGTGAGAGCTGCCAACACGCAGGAGGCATCCTTGGTCTTTCACATTTCCTGTATGATTCCCCACAGGGATATTCCTGGCAACTACACAAGAGAAAAAAATCCTCCAAAATATACACTAGTAGAGGTATAGAAATATAAGAATTGTTTAGAGCAGCAACATGGTGCTAAACTGATCTCTCATAAGTCTTTATCTTCTATGTTTGCTAATACATTAGCTTCATAATAAATATCCAAATCCTGTGCAGTCTTTGGCAATGAAAGCATTGACCTTTTATGATAATTTTATGTTGTTTCTAATAATATTTACTAGCTAATTTGAAAATCTTTCAGTCATCAGTACAAATTAACAAGACTCTTGGGTGGGCATCAGGGTTTAAAATTTGTAATTAGCTCTTACCTACCTTCAGCTTGAAATTAATTCTGACATTAAGGTAAATAAAACTCAAAAAAATTCCTCATCTATTCTGTATTAGCAGAAGAATCAATTCTCTAGAAATAAATGTTGACTACAAAAAGTTTTGAGTATTTCCTCTTCCTACAAACTTCAAAACCAATCTTTTATCAAAAAATCCTAAGTATAATCAGAAAATAATTATATTCTAGCTGAGTTGTAAATTAAATCAGAATTGCTAAACACGAATTCCTATCTCAGACTGGATCATTACTGTACTGAAGAAAATTAAGATGCACAGGCCCCCTCCTGAGCTGAGTATTGTCATGCAGGACCCTATGTGTTCTGCCAGTTACAAAAAGAAATATGGATATTTTGTAGGATGCAACAACTTTGTAGGAGGCAACCTTTTCAATAAAACCTCCACATGCAACAGCTTTTTCAAACCTTTGGTAAAATGGGAGGACTCATGTTAACCTGTGAATGATTCACAAATGTCTAATATATTCTGTACCATCACTCCATCTCCTCCTCTCCTCACCCCACAAAACCCCAACCAGCTACAAAGCCCGAACCAGCTACAAAGCCCCACCTGTTTCTGGAGTCAATATTTCATTCATTTTTTGTGGTGTCAAAAGTACATTTTGCTTTTCCATCTCCCAGGGACAGCACTGTTGTAATTGTTTGGTATACCTGCTGCTCAATTGGTTATTTCTTTAGGTGCTCCCCAAATTCTTCTGTTTATTGAGCAGCCTCTACACTCTCTCATGCTATGAGTACAATACTTCAGAGGGCTATGCTTTCCTCACAGCAACATTCTCTCAATCCATCTTTCGTTCCCAGATACAAGCTCCCAAGGAGAAGGAAAAAAACCAAACTAAACCAAACCCTCCTGCCCTACCCATCCCGGATTTTTTCCCGGTGTCTCTGTAAATACAATTTCCCAGACTCTTGGCCGATATTTTGCTTCTATTTTGTGGGTTAAGAACGAAATCATTGAGCTCAATGGGATGGAGAGTATCTTCTTTGCCACTTTGCCAGAAGAACTAGAATCCAGTCAAAGTTTCCTTTTTGTTTCAAAAGCTTTTTGCATAAATGCCTCAAAAAATGTAATTTGGAGTTAAAAAAAAACACACCAAAACAAACCCCTGAAAAATGTATTTGTATATATATTGATTTGTCAAAAATAATCATCACTCTGAATCATTTCATGTGTTTGAACTCAAAAATTAGTTTTAGATGCACAATTTAAAGTCCTTTCCTGTGATCTGCTGTAGAAACCACCAGAATATTGGAGAGAGAGAGAGAGAGAGAAAGAGAGAGAGAGAGAGAGACAGCATATCTAAATAGAAAAACCATGGATGTTTATACACAGTGGTAAACAAGAGTTACTTGGAACACAGCTGTATTTCTGTGGTTTCCTCATTTTCTCATTGCTGGGTGCACAGCACAACAGTGTTGGATGATCCGAGCTGCTGACAGCAGTAAAAAGCCCGATTATTACTGCTCTAGATATGTCAATAGGTACCATTTGAAAGATGGGCAGATCTGCTTGTCTGAATAGAACAAGGCACAGGAAAAGGAGACTGTTGCAAATCTGGCTCTGCAGAGTCTAAGGAATGAAGTAGGACGTGGCATAATCAGAACAACTGTAGAGCACAACTAGCCAGCACAAGAGGAGCAACTTGACCTAATCTTTCCATACAGTTTAGGGGAAAAAAAAAAAAAAAAAAAGACTCAGTGATCAGCAGTGCAAGCTGGTCTCTACATTAAAGCTAACCTGAACCAGTGAATAAGAGGGGAGGGAAGAAGCATGATCAGAGCATAGCAATGTGCATGAGGGAAGGCAGAGCAATGTAAAAAATTCGTGGCTAGGACAACCACAGGAAATGATGTGTTGCTGGCAGATGTTTGTTTTAAAGTTTTCCGCAACTCTGACTATGCACAAGAGCAGCAGTGCTCTCAGTATGCTCAGAACCGCAGCCAGAGGCGAGCAGCAACAGCCCTGAGGAACAGCCACTAAGAGAAAAGCTTCTGAAGAACACCCCTCGAAAAGCCAGCTGCTTTCTGTCCTTGCAGTGCCAGCTGGGCACGGCCCTGCCCTTCGGCTGCCGTCCCCAGCCCCCTGTGCCAGCCCCACCTGCTGCCTCCCTTCAGCACAGAAACATCTTGGCTTTTGCCCATTGTCTTATAGGGACCAAAACGGATCTTCAACTTCCTTTCCCCCTCTCCAAGATTAATAAATTGCAATGTTTTAAGTCAGAAGCATTTATAAGACCTTGTATACCCCAGGTCATTAGTCGCTCCAGTATTGAGCTTAAAATCTTGTGTGTGACCTTCCAAAAAGGCACCTAGTCCTGACCGCAGCTTGTCACGAACTGCAAAACCTCTGCACTCCCTTAGGCTCCTTCAAGGTTAATCAGCACCACTGTTCACCTTCTGTTTGATTTCTCATTTGAATTTATTATGTTTCCGTTTCCAGCTGATGATTCTTGCTATGATTTTACTTCCTAGATAACTACACGGAATAAAGAGCCTTTCTTGTGGAGAGGAAACACAACAACCATCTTATCTTTCTTTTCAGCACCTTTCTTGATTTGTCACAGCACATAAATTTGAGCTGCTGAACTAGACAGAGCATTCAAACAGCAGAACCATGGATGTTGTATAAATTGTTTAGACCCAAATGATGGTTAATAGTTTCATTGGTTATTAAATGACTTCAAACTATTTGCTTTCTTAATGTAATGAGTATATTGTCCTGCATCTTTCCCAGCACAGAAAATAAATAGTAAAAACACACTGCATACTTTTATTGGTGATCTTGCCACTCCTGCTGACTAACAGGCAAAGCTATAGCTAGGATGTAACCTTTTCCATTTTTGTAGCCATATCAACTATATCTTTTCTCCTGTTAACTCTACCTTTTCATCTAAGTTTTCTCTTTCATGAATTCTTTCTATGGATTACTATATTTTTTCCATCTTTACAAAATTTTTTATTAATTTCTTATCAATTCCAGCTGTCAGTTCAGGCCCGAGTTAAAGCAGCCTTTAAGCCAAATCTTTGCTCATTCTTGAAAGAACATTTGGAACTTTCTGGACACTTAAATGCATTCTTCCTGAGCAAATCCAGATTTAAACTCCTGTTTTTGTCCTGTGTCATCCCACCACCCCCACTCCCTCTAAAATTTCACATTGACTAATTCTTAGCAAAACAGACTTTTGGAAAGACATTTTCCTATGACCAAGGCTGCCTCCTTTAGTGCTGTGATATCACAAACTGCCAAGCTTTGCGATTAATATTTCTAATATAAAATAGCAGTTTGACATTTTGGATACACAGCAATATGTCTCAATTAAAGGATCATAAATATAGAGGGGATCGCATTACATGAATGAGTACATTAGCTTCTGGAATTCTCCTTCCATTTTTTTTTTTTGCTGAATAGCACATACAAAGGGTAAAGTTAAAAAATTACCTTCCTGTGTATAAGCAGTACAAAAATCTGTATCTGACACTTGCATATAAAGCCGCAAGTGATGGTCCATGAAGCTTTTGAAAACTCTGATTGTATTTCTATGCACAAGCAGACACATTATTGCACACATGCTCCTATACAAATGGGCTTTAAGGCTGAAAGGCCTTCAGACAAGGGATATAAATATAATAAAGTATAATCTTTAACTCTTTGCACACATTATAGCAATATGTTCTATTACTTCATGCCTAAATTTTAGAACCATTGCATTTGTTCAAACTTTAAGTGTCAGTGGCCAATACTATATTGAATTCAGCTTTTGTGTTTCACATTGAACACATGCTATGTTCTAATTCAGTGTTTTGAAATAAATCATTTACTTTCTAACTTTTCTTCCTTCTATCATCAGAGTAATTTAACACATGTCGTTTCCTGCAATGCTATCCAATTCACACATCAGCAGGTGGTATACAATTTTTTCCTTATTTTCCCCCTTTTTTTACTGTATAGCTTTTTGTGTGTTTAGATAGGACCCATTTTATTTAAAAAGCAGAGCGGCACTGTAGAACAATGACAGTTTCTACAACATGTATCTCAGAGTTTTTAATTACTCTTGTCACTGTACCATTTAGTAACTGTTTCACTTAGAGATTATGACTTTGAGCTAGTGATAGATTTAGCCTATAGCCCATATTAATACATTCAAAGAGTAATCACCAATATGAATCAAGCTAAAGCTGTATGGACTAATTCATGTGCATTTGCCTAATGCAAATAACAACAAAAAACCCCGTAATTCATCACTTGCATGATCCCATATGCCAGACACCAGTATGTACTTCTGCACATTCTTCCACTGCCCTTTAGAGAGACCTTTTATAGCTGTTCCTGGCTACTTTGCCTGCTGCAAATCATTACTTTTGTCAATATAGTGAGGATTTTTAGCAGATTATTTTTTTCCTTTTCTTCTGAACTAATCTTCTCTACATTTTTAAACACCAGGAAATACAATAGAAAAAATGCCTTTAGACACAATGATAGAAGGTTTTGGAGTAGAACCAACAGTTAAGAGAAGACACTCGCAAAATACCAGTATCAATACATGGACTACTTCTTTCAACCTCCATCAAAATACCAAAACCCAGAAAGGCCCTAAAAGAAGTCAAGTAAGCAGAGCCATATCGTCAACCATCACTGAAGTTGAAAGAAAATCTGTGGTGAGTCAATCTGTATTCTTTAAACACATAAGTTTATCGTCCTTTAGGAAACTACACATGAAGCAGAATAATAGCTCTGCACAGCTTAAATGAAGAGTTTGGTTTTTCAGATGAACATTTTTGTTTCCTACAGTAGCAATTATAGGAGACACTAGGAGTTGGCTAGAAAGCTCAGTACAATCTATAAACACTTATTCATAGAACCACTGGGTGGACACTGTATTGGAGCCAAGTCTTACATTCAACATTCCCGTTGTGAAACAAGTCTGACATTTCTGTCTGTCTCCCTTTTTTTAAAGGACAAATCAATTTGTAACAGAGAGACAGCAGTTTGCAACCAACTGTGCTCAAGATCAAAATGAATTAATGATATTGAAATAAAGGTAACAGTGCAGTAAAGAGCAAAAAATTGGAAATAAAGAGTAATATAAAATGGAGATCTAAATTAGAAAGGCGCACAAAAAGAACATGATTAGCCAACAAAGCTCCTCTACTTTTCCTGATTTCCTCCTACTAATTCTTTGTATGGTAGCAAATTGATCAGCTGTTAAACACATGGTCACCTCTTTTAAAAAAGATTGCTATCTTTTGTGTTTGGCTTGAAGCTAATGTTATCTAGTCTTTTAGAAAATGATACTGGATATGCCTTTCAAACAACGTCAGTCCTTTATCTCTGCTGCACTTTGTTGTTATCCTGCTCAGATGTAGCTCACATTTCTTGTGGGCAGACATTATCTAGGGATCTGGCATCACTTCTGAAACAACAGGATAACTGCATCTCTCACCTCCTCAGAATGAAAAAAAGTTTGCTTGCAACCTAAACACGTTCATCTGAGGGCTTTATCAGCTTCCATTTCTACATTAGCAACTTACAGTTATGTACATGAATTAAACAAAAATATCCATAATAAGTATTGGCAACATTAGTAACAATAAATATTTGTAACAAGGAGAGACACCAGCTGAATTTCAACATGAGAACTCATGCGCCCCTTCCAAACAGCGCGCTGCCCTGCAGCTGGGCTGAGCAGGCACAGCAGAAGGTCTGCACGGCTCCGAGCTGTGAACATGCCATCAGCTCTCAGTGTCCCACAGGCAGCCAGCAGGCCTGACAGGCTGCACTTCGAAGAGCAAAAGCAAGCTCGGAGCAACTCATGCAGCCTGCAGAGCGTTCCACTTGTGCTGGGATTGTCCCAGTATGGATCAGTCCAGAGAACTGAAAATATATCTCTGGCAACGGTGCAAAATGTCTTTGCACTGCTTGTGGGGCAGAGTGGGACTTCTCAGGCCAGCTTTTTTAGCCTCCCATGACAGCTGAGGTGCCTTTCCTACTATTGGATGCATTATTTTTTTCAGCTGGTACTCACATCAATCATGCTTGATGGAGAAAACCCATCTGAAAAATCCCGTTTTTTCCCAACTCAAGACAGAGTCTAGACACAAGCTCAAACATCATGTTAGGATAATACAGAAGAATGAACTTTTTTTCCCCTCCAGCTGTTCTCTGAAAGGCACTTGTTTTTGTACAAAACACTTAAACAGTCATAGAATTAGATGCTGGAGTCCTGATGTTCTGAAAAATATCTGTCTTGTAAGTTACAAGGCTACCCTTTTTCTTCTGCAGAGAATAAAAGATGGTACCACTGTCTCCTTCTCTTCCCTAAATGATACCTATAGCCTGATCCTACTCTTTCAGAGATGTCCTAAGTTAACCAAAATGTTTAGATTGCAAACAGCATTCAGAAATTGTTGTTATTGAGTAACTCCCTGCAGAGCCAAAGCCTCAAGAAACAGACAGACACAAATACCACAGAATGCTTCTAAAATTAGCAGATCTAAGTTGGTTAGAAACAGAGAGATTGCAAAAACTCTTTCTTAGCAGCAACTTAATTACTCTCAAAATTTTTCACTCAGGTTCATTTTAGATGAAAATTTGGAACTGTAAAGAGGCTGCAGGAAAGTTGGATCTTTTTTTCAGGCACTTCTAGAATACCTGTTAATGATACTTCAGTTGAACTAGAAACAGCAGCCTACGTAATTATGGATGGCCACAGATATAATAGCAGAGTGCCTCTACAGGAGACAAAAGAGAAGGCTGAAGTAATATATTCATAAACTGATTCTGACCTGACTGTGGAAGACACATATACCATGATGTGATGCCTATTGCAGCCAGGCTGGAAATGTTGCACTGCTATGACTACTAAAAGTTTAGTTTAAGAGATTAGAAAGAACAATAAAAGGGACTGACATATCAACCTGATATATAAACACATCTTTCCCCAACATTTAGCAAACGTGTGGTATCAGTACTGCAACATGTATTTTTTTTGCAGCAGGTTCTTTCTAGCCTTCTGTATCGCCCTGAATTGTGCAATTTCTTTGATGTAAAACACATCATTTCTAAGTTTAAAACCCATAAAATCAGAGTTATATAAAAACTATGGCATAGAATGGATGCTCTGGAAATTTTACAGCATCCTATGTCTCGCTGAGCTTACTCAAATTGCCAAGGAAAAAAACCCTTTTAAGTATAAGATTAGCACTCAGCCCTTGAACAGTAATGTCTGTTCTCTTTAGAATTTAATTGCAAATAACAGCAGAGGATAAAAATAAATAATTTGAACACAATTATATGGTGATGAAGGCTTTCTTGACAAACACTTAAAACAGAAATGGTGGAGGTATTAATGATAATTTAGATGGTTGTCTGGAAGAAGCTTCTCTAGAGTCCATGTTTTTATTACCTGCTTAGTCACATACATTTTCCCTATTAATATTACTTCTGTTAGTGAGTAAAATAGTTCTTTGGGATATTCACTTAACTAGATTAAGACAGAAACTGGAAAAAATGAATACAGGAACACACGTTGGGCATTAAGAGACTCCTTAGTTACTTTACTGAGCAGTTCCAATTTATAGGTCTCTAAATTATGTGACAAATACTTTCCTGGAAAATGTTCATTCGACTCCAGCGCACTTCAGCGTGGTGGTGAGATTTTGTCCCAGCACAGAAATGAGCAATGTTTAATAGATCCTCATCACTGGAATCTTTTCTCTCTGTAGGAACATGAAACAGTGGCTCTGTTCTAGAAGGCTATATATGTTTTTTTTAATAGGGGCTGAAGAACAGGTCACTTTGGGTGAGTTACCTGGCATTTGAGTAATTTTTTTAAGGTATGTCCATATGCCCTTTTCCTCTTTGTGGCATGCTACATGTTTCCATGTTTCTCTTCTTGGAGTTCTCATGAACTCCAAAGGATGCAACATTATGATACAGCTGGTGCCCTGGTCACTTCCCAGCAAAAGGGAGAGTTGGACCTGCATCATCTGAAACACATCTTTGCCCAGGCTTCCTTTCAGCTACTGCATAAGAATCGGGCTGAAATAAGAAGTCCATAATACACACGTACAGTTTGCTCAAAAATTAAAAGAAGGTTTGAGCATTTCAGATGGACAATCTGGTTTTCTGCGGATTTGTGTCTTCAGCTTTTATCTGCCTGGTAAGGTGCAACTGCTGATTGATCTCTCCCATAAGTCAGGGCACAAATCTTATGAAACAGAAATCTGTCTTTTTAGTAGGAATTCCTTCCATAGCTTTTCATTTCGTGTCATGGAATATCTCTTTTACCTATCTGAAGAACTAATCCCAAAGTGCTCCACTTCTTTTGCTTCTTGTCCCTGCAATTGGCTCATAGGTCATGAGGGTGAAAGAGAGAGAAATGCGGACAGATGCTTTCACAAGGCTGTTGAAAGAACTGTGGTACACAACACAACCCAAGGCTGTGCTGTCTGCACAGAGGGCAGAGAGCAGCCTGCCCACTGCACTGCATTCCTGTATTACAGGAACCCAAAATTCTATTACTGGACACTTCATACACTTTCAATATACCTGTGAACAATGCATTTGGTGTCTCTGGCTATATTTACAACTCATTTACCTTCTATGGGATTATGAGTAAGGGTTGTATTTTGCTGCAATCTTACACTGTTATCTGGTTAATTTGGATAATTCTGTGAGCTGCTGTAATACAAATAATTAAAAACAGTCCAGAGTATGGCTTTATTTAGTAGTGAACAGCTAATGGAGAATGAATAATTTTTTCATGCACTGAAAATTACCAACCTGCATGAAAATCCCTGTGTACAGTAAATCTCCTTCACACACAGCAGCTCAGCAGGTACAAAAGCATTCAGCTGGGAAATGGCTGTGCTCTCACCTATTCCACAGAGCCCTCCCTGGCAGACAAGTCCTTGGTGTTAGAACAGGTAAGACTATAATGATATTCAATGTAGAAAATAAATACTAGGGAGTGAATAAGGAAAATCCAACATTTTTGTTTCATCACTGTATTGATGTATGACAAACCCTTCTGGTGTGATACGTATCTCACACATATCCAGGTTGATGTGTACAATAAATATCTAAGACTTCTACTGCCTCTAACAAGAAAAAACTTAAAAATGGAAACTGCTCATCTTAAAAAAACCCAAAGATTTAGTATGTTTAAGATGTAAGTAAAAAAACCCAAAAGTTCTAATATGCTTACTTTATGCTCACATTAAAATGCAGCGTGATCTCTGTAATAATCAGCAAGATTCAGTCTGAACCTCCTTTCAAGATAATTGCCATCTTTTAGTATTAAAGAAAAATCTACCTTTCCAACTGCAATTGAAAAGAATTTAAAATTACAACAGGAGTTTCTGATTTGCTCTTTAAGTAGTGTGGATGAACCATCATGGAAAATTAAAACAGGGCAAGGAAATTTGCTAAGAAGGTTTACACCTATTAGAAATTATTCCATTTTCCTTAGGAAACCTTTAATATATTGTAAAGGTATCAAATAATTTAAAAGAAATTATATAAAATTCCTTATAATTTCAAAAGATCCTATCTACTTTTGGAGTAATGGTGGCTTGCTTAAAACAAGCAAGGCATTTTGCTTATGTCTCACTGTCTCACTTCGTACTACTGTAGCATCACTCTGCAAAGAGGAACACAGGTTCTGCTGAGATTCTCTGCCATCTTCCTATTACACTGAATTATGCCCAAGCAGTTGCTGGTGGGCAGCAAACACATTGGCGTTTGAAAGCTGGATATCAAGCTTCCCAAGATTCCTGTCCCTGGAAGTAAGAGGTCTTTTTGTTAAATGGAAGTGGTGATGAGCCAAAAGCTTGTCATCGGCCATAAGACAAAGGCACAGGACTGCTTTAACTCATTTAATTGAAATGTTTGATATGTATTAGTGCTGTAAACACAAAACTGGGAAACACATTCCTCCTCCCCTGAAGACCATGAAACGTTCACATGGGAAAGTGATAGATCCCAGCTTCAGATCCCACTTACAAAAAGTGAAGGCACTGAAGAACACTGTACAAATGCCTGCTGAGGGCTTCTAATCTCCTTTCTCTCCAAGCAGACAATCATTAAAGCAGCCAGCACTGCACAGGCACAAATGCTGAGAGAACCTGATTCCAGAGGAATCTGCTTTAAAAACAGTAGTAATAATTGATCATAGCCTCTGGAGCTCTAGCAAACTCAAGACAAATGCTTATCTAATAGTGCACTTCTGCCATGCCTTAACATGGACAAGGCTGACTTGTACAAGAAGAGGAGCTGCCTTGTGTTATCAGTTACAGCATTTCACTCTCTTTGCTACACGAGCAGCAGAAGCGGCTTGAAAATCAACAGTGGAAATAGCACAACCAGTGGTCTGCAAGCAAAGCAAAGAATGGGAATATGAATACATGTACAAGTTAAACCTGGTGAATGTCATCCCAACAGGCAAGAAAAAAGTAGCAAGGAGCTAATCCCTGTGATGCTCTCAAGCCAACATGTCTTTAGCCTGGGCTGTGGAGCTCAGCTTCACAGAGATATGAGTACAAAGGGTACTTGAGGGTTTGGGGGTTTGGTTGCTTTGTTTGAGGTTGGTTTGTTTTGTTTTTGTTTTTTTCCTAAACTGAATTGCCCCCTTTTTTTAAAAAAATGAATCATTTAAATCATGGCATACTTAGTAGATTTGTTATATCATACTGCTAGGCTATATTATCTTAACTATATCTCATTTGCAAGTTTATTTTTCTTGATCAGATGCAAGGCAATGCAACTCTGAGGTACAAAAGATCTTTTTAACTATGAACTATATTATCTAGACGTTTTCGTATAACTAATACACCTAGCTATTGCTTTTTATCTTGGGATTAAGAAATTATTTTTAAAATTACTTTCATAGTACTTTGCCCCATTGCCACATAATTAATATTTAATATCCCAAACAAGCTTTTATGCAATCAACAACCGTCATGTCAAGTTACTCTTGTATTGACATGATGTTAATGAAAATACAGCAAACCTCAGATTTCTGCAATATCTTTACGCTTACCAAAAGACAGAAATAAGAGACTAAAAACATTTGTTCAGCCCCAGGATATGCTTCCTTGGGGTTTTTAACTGAGACACAAAAAATTACTAAAGGTGTGAACAAATGATCCCTGAAAGTCAGGCTTTTTGTAAAAAATATAAATATAAATATGTATATATATAATTTTCATTTAAAAACCTCTCAGTTCATAGAAGTCATAGACTTTAAAAAAATACATTCTCCATATGTTATTTCATAACACCTTTTATCTTTTTAATTTTCTGCTCTTGAGTATATCATCATCAAGTAAGGGTGTGGAATGTTCACTTTCTGTGAATTTGAACTGAGGGTCTGACTTGGAGAAGCTACCAAGCTCCCTATTTATTTCAGGCTTTGAAGCAGCAGTGTTTTTCATTGCTACTCATAGCTGTCAAAACTGCCAAAGTACTAATAATGTGATGAGGCTCTTTAATTCTCTCCATTTTTCTTTCGTTGTCTCCTTCCCTTCCATCTGTAAGAGGCTAGTGCTTGATGGATACAAGAAACATAAAGAAAGGTTAATTTCTTGCCAGGAATGTTTTTCTCTTTATCTTTTGTAGTTTTATTTTTGTACTTCAGAGTGAAATATTCCTACTGTGAAGCCAGATGTTCTATAATCCTATTTTTATAAAGCCCAAAGGACTCAAATCCTAGGTAAAGTCTCTTCCATGATGACTTGAATGATGGGTAAATTCAGGCTTTAAAGTCAGATAAGAGTTTAAGGCAAAACTGAAGTGTGCTTTTGTTAAAACAAAACCACTCAATCTAATGCCCCACATATATAAATGTACTAATATTCCTTTACTAGGAAACAATGGCATATATTTGTTACCACACTGCTATGAAGAAGAAATGACATCTGTTAAACGTTCTGCTGCAATACAAAAAAAAGCAAAATATTTAAAAGTTGAAAGTTTGTATATAGGGAATTTCCAGTAAATAAGAATCAAACCAACATAGTTCTGTGAAGGGCCAGAAAAGTGCAGCTCTACCATAATCAGTGGAATTTGCCGGCTTAAGAATTTCAGGACCTCCCTGTCCTGAATCTGACTTGTGGGGCTGAATTAGCCATGTAATGATAGTAATATAGCAAGAATAGATCCAAAACTACACATGAGAAGTCTGCATCCTAAATAAGAGTAAAGATTAACATGTGCCTTTGTCCAGACACACAGGGTTGTGAGTGAAGTCTGTTTGGCGGGAGCACGGTGCCACCTGCCCCAGGGGCAGCTCCACCCGAGGCAGTGGCAGCTCCACCCGAGGCAGTGGCAGCTCCACCCAAGGCAGTGGCTGTCCTGCAGGTCACGCAGTGCGTGCAAAGCACATCAGATGCACTTGCAAAGCCATTACGTTTGCTGGCCCTGATGTCTGCACGTTACAGCTCCTCAAAACTCCATCAATAAAACTAGCAGGACGCCAGTCACCAACATATGCTGCCCTTTCTAGTGTCGAAAAAGTTGTTCTTTCACTCTGTAAACAGCTGATTCCACTATTTACTCTTGAATGATGGGGTTAAATTTCCCACAAGGAAAATCAATACAAAGACCCATAAGGCAGAAGTACTATTGCAGTTAAAACACTAAAGAGCTGCTATATGGCAGTAGGGTTTCTAATGACTAGAGCGATGTGTTTTTAGCAGAAATCTCTCCCTACGACAGTACAGACTAAAAGGAAAACGAGGTATCACAAGTCGAGGAGAGTGGATAATTACATGCTTTTAAACAAGAAAAAGAGATGAACATAAGAGAAGTAGATCACAAAGATTCAGGCACACAAACTGTCATAGTTGTGTTCATCTCCAGCTTTCACCACCTTCAGTTTTCACCATTTCCTGAAAGGAAATGTGGACATAAACTATCCAAACATTGCCAATGAGCAACCACTGAGTCCCAGTGGGTGACACAATCCAACTGTGCACACCTGAATTAGCTTCAGTTCAAGAACTTTATATGCAAAGGAATATACCCCCCATTTTTGATCTAGTACTACTGCCTTATGTATCACATTACATTAGGCCATCCCTGGAAGGACGATGCTTCATCCTCTTCCAGAATACTCCTTCATGGATTTTGGGATAACTGGACTTTGAATTGTTAAATTCTAGTTTCTGACGGCCAAGTCTGAGTACTTAGTTCTTTCCTGAAATAGCAATATCCTGGAAGCAACTGACTAAATGAGAACTTCTGCTTTCTTAAAAATAAAAATAAAATCCTAAACGGCTTAAAAAAAAAATTCAAGCATGGAATTATGAGCTCTTGCAGTTTCGATGCAAGAGCTTAAAAACAGAGTATACCCTAAAAGCTCAAGTGCTGGAATGCAAACAATTCATGTACTGAGGTAAAGAACAGAAAAATTCTGATAATTTGGAGAATAATATGCATTAGAACTGTAAGAACACAAGCCTTTTCCAGCCTTCTCTTCTGGAAATACTGCAGAATACTAACCTTTAGTCATGGCTGGGTTATCCCCCACACTCCGGTGACCTTCCCTTGCAAAAATCAAAAATGCTAAAAAACTACAAATATTTTTATCCTATTTTCTCTTTTATATCCATTTTGTTTATTTTACCTATAAATTGCTCTTAGTCTTCATCACGTGGTATAATCTTTCAGATGCAGAGTATTATGCAAGATGTTGTCACAGTGCTTAACACAGTAAGACTCGGAGCTGTATGAAGAACATAAGAGCTGCTCCTATAACCAGCCAGCCCTCATGAAAGCATTGAATTGCTCTTCTGCCTCTCCAATAATTCAAGAACAGTATTTCTGGGCAGAAAGCAATGATATCTGCATCTCAGCTTACAACTTAAATACATTAAATCAGTTTCAGATGAAAATAACACGAGGTTAAAACTATTTAAATATCAATGGACTTTTAATGGGACAGGTAGAGAAGGTACCTGTAGATAGATATCTGAAGATACCTCTAAAATTTAAAGTCTGTCTTTAAGACAATCGTATTTTTTCCGAGTTTGTTTTAAATTGTTCTTCCTCTGCCTTTTTGTGCACTTCTTTTCAGTCATCAAAGAGAAGTTTCCTTTGCTGGTTGAAGATCCACTCAGACCTATGAAACTAAGCTTAGGGGAAACAAAGTCACTGTCACAAGCATTGACCACACTGGTGTGTTCTGAGGTTTAGCAGAGTAGAAGCAGTTGAAAACTGTCACCTGCACTCCCTGTGCCATTCTCCTTAAATCTTTTGATTCATCTCAGTGGAAACTCCATTTGAATAGCAAAATTAGCACTTATGTTTAGTAAGTTTAGAGGTTTTTTTTAAATAATCAAAATAATTAAACAGAGGTGAGACATTTAAATACTCCCTGTCACTGTACTGTACAGCATGACTTCAATTCTAGGCAGGCTTAATCTTAAATTGGTGCCCCATGTCAAGTCAGCAGCTGGCACCTCTCATCAGAAACAACGTTTTAATGAATCTTATTTCACATACTCAAGATTGCACTTCTCATGTTTTATAAACAAATTAACTATTCCTTACAAAATAAAGATTGGTTGAGCTGCTGCAGACTTCAGAATAAATGGATGTCTAATCAGCTACAAGAGCCCGATTTCCCTATGTACTTCCTCAATTTCTTCTCTCAACATTATATGGGGTATCCATTATCACCATTGCCACTGATCTAAAGCACACATTTCCGTAATTTCCACTTTCTTTCAGCCTAAAGATGCATGAGCAACAACAAAGTGGCACATACAAATGGTGTGCAAACGTGTTCAGTAAGTGTGGGCAAATAGGTAAATTACATCTATCGATGGCAATCTCTCTTCTGCTTGCACAGATCTAGTTTTACATCTGTGGCCTGTTGAAAATCTGAATTGTGCTGTTCGCTCACTTTCTGGGTTACATTTCCATCAGTGATTATCTAAAATACAGTTATCTCAAATGGGTAACCAAGCAAACAAATATGCCCCCATTATGAAAGCCAGGGAACTGCCTAAATCAGGGCTATTCATTCGAATCACCGTTTTCCTAGTAAGACTCAATTAAAGGCACCCCTACACAAGTTCCAGTGTTCCTTTAATTGTGAGAGCAATCAGTATGAAGCTACAGTATCTGACTATCATTTACCTTGGCATGTAACTGGATGGACTGCCATAAAAGGTCCAGCAAAACTGTTTATTAGGACTGAGTTGAATTTTCAAATTTGTTCTGATAAAAGCTTTCTTTCTGCCTTTTTTTATTTCTTAAGCTGTAGAGAAACGTAAAACCTCAAGTATTCAATTCACACACATGACCATGGGGATTTACACCTCTTGTTCTTTCATTATGGCTTTCCTGGGAATCTATGTGTTCCAAGGAGGAGACAACCAAGGAACAAAACTGGAGTTCACCCGGAGTCATGGAAGTGGAATCAGAGAAAGTACAGTCTAACCATGGAAACCAGAGCTGTAGACACTGAAGTTTTGGGTGAGAACCAAATATCTACAAATCATCTATATTGTGTTGTTTCACTTGCGTCGTCCTAGCCTGGTCCCATGGACCACAGACCAACCAGCAGCTGGAGGGCACAAGGTCTCCTCCTGCAGTGCGTTCTCTGAGTAGTTTCAGGCAAAAGGTGTTCAGTTTCCACTTGACAGCTGCTCTGTCAGCAAATCAAAGCACACAGAGAAGGGCTGGCAGAGCCACTTCCAAAGTGTGCTCTGGGCTGGAATGCTAAAGTAGGGCATCCTGAGATACCAAACTGCTACACCAATTCACCACCAGGACCAGAACTTTCGGGTCAAAAATAATTTATCAGAAATAAATGTCAGCATTTAGTTATAGTGCCCTGTGATATGAACAATTTTTTAAACTTATGACTTTTATTCCTCATTCTCAAATAATATTGCAATGTCTAGACATTTCAACAGCAGACATACTTCAGGTCATTGGTTTTTTTAGTCTACGCAACAAAAACCTTTGGATCATTTCATACAGTGGCCTGCATTTACAGCCAAGTGAAGATTAACCTAAGCTTTGACTTTCCATTGATTACTTCCATTTCCACAGTTTCCCTGTTTGCAGAAACGGGATTAATTTTTGCAAGCACAATCATACAGTGAATTTGTTGCTCATGGACTGGGCTGTCTATGATCAATGGACCAACGATTAAGTCATACTTCTTTAACTGATTGGAATAAGTATAAAAATAGATTTTTTTTCCAGGCTTGCTCGCACTGCATATTTTTCAGCCTAGATTCTAATTTCAATATGACAACTTCACAGAGTGAGATGCTGTTCAATGTGGGAAAACAATCACTGACAAAAAATAATTATTTTCCTTTTGTTCCAGAAGAACTAGGAAAGGGAAAAGAGAGTGCAGTAAGTCTCAAAATTAATAGACATTGCAAAGGAGACTTAATTCTTTACTCATATTAATATTAGAAATCTCGAGATTTTGTTCTCTCCAAATGTCTACCTTATCACAAACTCACTCTTTATCACATCTTACACATATTTGAGATTATTTCTGCACGAAAGAAGAGTACCCAGGTACTCTACATGGGAAAATCAAAACCTTTGCCATCTTTAATCGGTTCAAACTTCACTTGCATTCCTACTATTTCTTAGCTTAAATAGATTTTAAGGGATGTGCAGAATCTTGATGATAAACTGGGAATTAATTCAGAACCTGCTTTCTGAGCCTTTTTATTCCAAGGGGATGGACAATTGGACACACACATTTTAGGCAGATTAAACTCTTAAATAAAGCTACTTGGTTTCTCTTTCCTACACTGTTGCTGGCAGCCTTAGAGGTTTGTTCAATGTGGATTTTAAGCCCTTTAGAAAAAATCACACAAGTTCTTTTAAACAGAATGGCAGGCGGCCATTTCTAACTATAACTGCTATCTGCCTTTATATCAGATGACAACCATACAAGATATCTCCTGGGTAAATAACATTATGTCCTAATAGTCAGAAGTTAGGCACAAAATAACATATTTGGGGTAAATCTTCCTGTGTCCTTTTGGTAAAAACTAAGAAAAAAATGCAGGGCACATCTTCAGAAAGCATAATTTTTAGATGTGTGTTCTTTTGCATATTTTATGTTCAAAGTATAATTGCATATTAGATATGTTCTTTACATTTAAAAGATTGTATAAGAGGAGATTAAAAATCACTTCGAGAGACATAGAATGCTATGAATCATTATTTACATACTGCTGGACTAAACCTATAATTTTCCTCAAATGTAGCTTTCCTATTCAGTCAGTTACAAAATTACAGAAATACCTCAGACTTCCAGAACAAGTTCCGCTTGCAGAAATGAGCTCCCAGGCTCAGATATAGTTCCCAAAAATCCCCTTTCTGCCATTTGTCTATATATCCATTTAGGTTGTAGCTTTGCTAACATTATTAATGATGTTCACTGCTGTCTGTTTTAGACAAAGCAAACCCCACAGTTATCTACCTCCTTAAGATTTTAGTGTCACGTGAAAGAAATGAGCACTAGAGCAGATAATATTTTTTTCTAAGTGTGATGAACCAAAAGAGGGGATATTGGCAAATGCTCCACCACTCTTTAGTTCTGCTGCACAATTTCATTTCCTGCTTCACACCAATCACTGTACTGTCATTGTACTGAATACTGTTTGAAGCTTTAAATAATCTACTCAACAATTTGTGCAAAATTGTTTGTGCAAAACAAAGGTTATCATGCAATAGCCATCAGATTTTTTTTTTTTTTAAAAAAAGCAATTAAAAACAATCAGGATTGATTTTTTTTAAGGTCAAATGTCACTGTATGCTGAGAGATGCAAACTTTCCCTGCAGGGAACTGCAGGGTAAATGGGACAGGACTTATTTAAAAATACAAGCACAGAAGACTGTGGAAGAACTCCAAGAGAGTGAAAACTGTCTTAGAAACTGTAAACAAAGAATGGTTATCAGTGGGAAATACTTCAAGAATCCCATGGAAACAGACCAAATAATATTTTATGAATTGGCTCCTTTAAGCCACATTTTGTGGACTTTCGAATAGCCTTTGGAACACATGTTCTTGAGACCTGCTATAGATAAGAGTCAGCTTAAACTTTCTCACTGTGCTAATGGCCTAAATTAAAAGAAGTAAATCTGAGTGCAATGGTTTAGAGATGAAATTAGAGTCACACATAACTTGCATATGTTTGGTTTCACAAGTCTTACAGTCATCAACCCAAGGATCCAATTTATTTGCTTTGCCCAGTTCCCAAACTTTGCAGAAGTTCATGGAACTGAGCAGACACTTCCTCCCTCACATCCTAGAGATATTGAAGGGTTTTTTTGTTTGAAAAAAGAAACACAAAACTGCTTTTCGTGATTACGTAGAAGAACAAAACACAACTAAACCCCATTCCACACTGAACAGCCCAGGCACAGGTTGGGCAAGTGGTACCTCCTTTGGAACTCCTGCTGCAGTCCTGGGTCACTTGTCCTGTGGTGGCTGCAGGGAGGGCACTTGCAGCCAGGGAGGGCCCTGGCAGCCACTGCTGCTGCTGCTTTCAGGATCAGAGACACTGCACCCTTCCTGGCGCCCTTGTGAAATGCTCAGCTTTCATCCAAACATAGGGCTAATGAGAAAAACAAGCATAACTTTGCTTTTTGACTAGATTTTGTATTGTAACACATCATTACACACCAATGTTTCTAGTGTCATGTATCATTCATAGGAATGAGGGAGCTTGACTTCACTGGAGGAGATTCTCAAGACATGCATATTTTAAAAATATGATGGTGGCCTCCACGGAAGGCTTCCTGTACAAGAGCCAGCAGGTAAGGACACAGTAACAGAGCATTAAGAATGCAGAAATACCGCATAGCTGACAAGAAGTAATACTTTCTAAAGATTATGTGTTTTCTAGAAGTTTAGGAAATTTACTTGCCTTTGGGGTTTGATAAAGGCAATGTGCCAAGTACATGCAGCCCAAGCTAAAGTGAAGTGAATGGGAAAACTTGAGTTGCCTTGAATGTTTTTTTCTGACTGCATCTTTAGTGATAGAATGGTCTGAGCTGCCTCCTTTGAATAACTAAATTTTCTAAAAGTAAGATCCTAGGCAAGACTGAGCCAAGATATAAAGAACAGCTCCTGTCCTGGCTGCTTGGGCACTTGGATTTGCAGAGGAGGATTCTGGCCTGAAAAACTAAAAGGAAAACCTGCCACATTTTTCACTTTACAGATTTTCTATACAGTCTGAAACTCTCTGTAGATATGAAACTTTGCTGCATGTATTTTTAACTGCAATGTGTATATATGTCCTTATCAATTACTGTTTTTATACTTTTACCGTGTTCCTCACAGGAGGACAAAAAAGGAACCGCTGCATGCGCAGTCAAGTCAATCGCTTAGAAGAGCTGCTACCAACATCATCTTCTCAACTGTGGTGCTGTCACAGAAGCCTCTTTAGGAAAAGCCCCATCCCTCCAACTTAAAACAGCAGTCCAAACTAAGCTTTTTAACAATTATGTTTTAGGGCCACTTGCTTATTTCAATAGAATAACATTTATTTAAGTAACCACAGGGAGATGAACTGGAAAGGGTTCCATTGTTTTTAAAACCAACTCCCAGGAAATAAGAACAGAAGCATTTATTATTATTTTTCTACACTACTGCTTCTGAGGAACAGAAAGTTTGTTTTGATAGCCAGCAAATTCACAGAGTCATAACCTAATTTCTAGAGTTACAGCAGAAATACATTTTAACAAAAACTGAAATTTGATGAAACTGAAGTCCAGACATAATCATATCTATTCTAAACCACAAAAATTTCCTATTGCTGCTGACCTAGAATGAATTTAAAGCTTCCCCCTCTTTTGATGACAGGGCCTTGATGGCTATATTTCTTTGTTAAAAAAACCCAGTATGATCCCACTTAAACTCAAAAAACTCTGCAAGCTTGGTGGGTTTGGGTTTCTTGTTTATGTTTCCCAAGGTTTTTTGTTTGTTTGCTTTTAGTTTCACTAAGTATACTGTGGGAATTTCCTCTGCCCATTTTCTTTGGTAGGTTCCTCAGGCGAAACAGCCCCACACAGCAGGGGCAGTGAGCAGGCAGGTGTCGTCAGACCTCTGGCAGCAAAGGAAACAACAAAGCAAACCCAAACAAAACAGGTCCAGAGCGAGCAAGAGAACAATCCCTGGTGCTCCAAATGGTTTATCTAAAAAATTATGCTGGACAAGACTGTGTCCACAGTGTCCTGTATGCACCAAGCAAAATCTTCCACCAGTACTTTAACTCCCCCAAATACTGTCAAATGCAAGAAGCAGTAAATTATTCTAGGTTGCAGCCAAAAATTACAGGACAAGAATAATGATCTGAGCCTTTTTCTTATCAAGTACAGAAGCAATGTGTGAAATTTCCTCTGGTTTTTTCTCTGAGGGACTCAAGATACCAGTGTTGTCACAAGTATTATCAGCTTTTTTTTTGCTAAGGGTCCTTGTTTTCCTAGCTTTTCAATCTGATGATTCACAGAGGCAGTTAGTGTTGCCCACTCCACAGCGCCAAAGTAAACCATACCTGCACACGTCAGCCAGCATTATGAGAACTTAAACAGCACCCAAGCATATTGTTTAAATAAAGACAGATTTTAAAATATATAAATATAGCAACCCAAAGTAACAATATGCTACTATTTAAGCCACTCTAATGACAGCTACACCAACATTTGACCATTTTAATAAAAATTAGATCTCATATAAAATTCTGCGTTCATAAAAACACTTGTCATAAATATGCTGTGGTAAATTCCAAGGTTGAAAATTAAATTTCTCCTCCCCATTATGTTGTAGCTTTGCTTTGACTGGGCCTAACCTGGGTTTGGTGTTGGAAAAAGGGAGGAAGTGAACGCTCCAACAGTTCATCAAGCTTTTCATCTTTTCTTAGCAAAAAAACACCCAACACAACATTTGAATTGTGTAAAGAAGTTTCTTAAGCATGTCCCTCTACCTTGTGTGTTAATATCACATTTTAATGAAACATATAATTGTCTTAATAGACTATCTATTATCAAATAAGGTCCAGTAAATAAAATGCATTCTTAATGTCATTTGCAACAACACAGTCACATGAACTGACTAAATAACCATGTTAAGTACAAAATGAAAGTGTGATAAAATACACAAACACTGATAAAGAAAATGGAGTCTTTTCTCCAGCAAAGCTCTTCAGCTATCAGGACTGATTTTCAAGCAGAGCTTCTCAGTTAAAGCTCTTAAAGGAAGTCATTTTAGAGGAAAACTGCTCTCTCAGTTATTACAAATAACAATAGATAGGCACAGACTGTAGTGAATTTATAGCTGTGTCTCACTCTTGGGACTCTGCTTCTGTTCATAAACAACTCAGATACACTCTTATGGTTTGTGCTGTTAGCAGAGCCCCTAGAGGGACTTAAAACTTTGTATTCATGCAGCAACTATCCATTATGTTATATATTTTAGATGATGAAATTAACACCCAGGAGATACATTCATGAAACATTACATGGGGTTTTAGCTCCGTGACTCCCTTTGATTTGAATGGCATGTGTGGTTAAACCCTTTGCAAACCTTTGAGAATTCAGCCTAAGATACTTATCTCAAATATTAAGGTCTAATGCTCCTCCCTGAAGCTGCATTGCTTAATCCCTGTTCTTGATGCTGCCATCTTAGTCCTTCTGAAGAAAGCTCTTTCCCTGCCTTATTCATCAAACTATTCAAATAAAAGCAATAGGACTACTTGCATAAAATGACGCTGTTTGGCAGAAGAATAGTGCCAGCATTAGCACACACGCTCATACAGTCACCAGAATTGTCTTGCGGAAGATTATCAGCTGCAGTCCTTAACACAGAATGTGCCAATTCTACAGAAGATGTGTTTTGAGTTGAATTATGCACCCCAGTTAGCAAAGGGCTATTATTTGCCAGCTCATGGAAATTATGGAATTGAAACCCGTATTCAACAATGGCATATTGTTCCATTTTATTCCATTTTTCTGGGAGCAGCCCTATGCCAAGAAAACAATGTCTATAAAGCAATCAGAGATATCAAGACCAGTGTTAGAATAACAGTAAAGATCAAGGTGATGGACTTCTTTAATCTCATGACACTGTGGTACGACAAATGCAGTGGCAAGGCAAATGTCACAAGACCAAAACAAAAAGATATTGCCCTTTTAGATAAATATAAACCCAGTTTCAATTCTGCTGTTCCAAATGAAAAAAGCCAGTGTTAGCTAGAAAAGAGCCCCCACCTATTACTGAAGTACAAAGTCATAAAGCTAGAAATATTTGTAGGAATTCTTGAGAATAATGCCATCAATACTCATTCCTTAGTAGAAGGTTGATTA
>VYZR01113850.1:126021-136193 GCA_013400675.1 Oxylabes madagascariensis
TTTTTTTTATTAAAAGGCAGTAATATAATTAAAGAAGTATTAATACGATCCTTCCCTGGTGTGGGAATATCCAGCAGTAGATTTTAGTCAATAACCTGATTTTACCACATGGAGGTTTCTGAAGTGTCCCTACCCAGCAACTTAAGGCCATAGGAATAAGGGGATCTGAACCAACACTGAAGCACAGGTGAAGGTTTCCAGTTGCTTTGTGAGCAGCTGAACCATTTTTGTAGTCTCATAAATTCACCTGAAATGCCCGTTCAAAAAACCTGCCCTGCAAGAACGTTTCAATATTTGATGTTATATTTTAAGAAAACACCAGTCAATCACTTATTTTTTTATAAGTCATTCCCTGTGTTAGCAGTAACACATACCAAGGCCTTTGAGCAGGGAATCTCACCTAATAGAACAGCTTGGCATATCCTGTCTCATCCCAAGAAAAAACTTAAATGTTGTCGAGGACAAGAATGCATCATCATAACCTCAACATTTAGAAAGTAGCATATGTTATGGTAGATGACTCAATTACTTTCCTCTTCATTGCAAGCACTTCTGCTGTAACAGTTTTACCCCAAGAAGCCTCCAGATTTTCTGTACTGAACCACATTCCCATTACTATTTTAGAGGCAGATGCAAAAGCTACAAGAAGCAAAGCTCCTGGATGATTCTATAATCAATTTGAAATGTATATTAAACCCCTCTGTGTTGATACTTCATACTTTTAGTAGTGTATATAGAGATGTAGTAAGCCAAATGGGATTGGAATACATTCTCAATTTTCCTGTGAGACTTCTGAAGAGTGAAGAAAACCCAGCTTTTGAAGATTGTGTTTTTAGTACTGCACTATAGTAAGCACTGCACCTCAGAAATGTTATAGGGATTATAGTTTGGGAGCTTAGAAAATTACTCAGAAAACATTTTCCACTGAAAGCATTCTATCTGTGACTGGAGACTTTTGAAACAGGCTGCTAATTTAAACCATCAGGTGTATGCTCATGTTCCTGTGGGCTTTTCAGAATGGACTCAAGCTCACTGAATCATGTCTCTCAATTACTGTGTTGTCTTGCAATATCAGTTTACTATGCATTTTGTCTATGTGTCAATGGCCAACTTTCCAAAATAACAATGCAGAACAAAGTTGAGATTAATCTAGGGTAGGACTGCAAAACTCCAAATGGACATAATCAAATTACTGCCATAGCTTGCCCCACCACTCATTTTCAGCTGATCTGATAACTGCATCTGGTAAATAAATAGACAGAAGAACCAACGCAATAGGGTCTTCATAGAAAAAAAACCACCCAGAGGATCAAATTCATGTCCCAAGCTTCAGCTTTGAGATATCAAAAACAGAGGTAGAAAACCTTCAGTGTTTTTGCAGATTATCTTGAGTTCATATTTTCTTTAAATTTTCCCATTAGAAAAAGAATCACGTCTTGGTTCGTATGAGTTGTTCCTGATACTATTTTTAGCTTCCACTCAGTCTTTGCCCATTTTTACCTTTTCAGTTACTGGAAACTGTTGCACACACTGGTGGCAACTGTGATCTCAAATAGTCACAACACCTTAGAGCAAGTCACAGTAATAAAGTATTGCTTTACTACTTCAGCTGTTCACAGAGAAAAAAGTACGATTTTGAAAGCATCTTCAGGCACAAACTCATGCAGAAACTCATTAGAACTTCTCTACTCATCATAAGAATTCTGATTAAGCTGGAAAACATAAAATGCTTCAGGCCAAACAAGCAAGTGTGTCATTGTATATAGATCTCTTATGTAATTCTTGTAAATCATCTTCCAAGAGATGGCTTTAAATGCTGAAGCGTAATTAGGATAATTACTGCTTTGCAAGTAGAAGGAAGTTGTATCCAAAAGGGACAAACGAGCCAGTTTGAAGAGATGGAGGAGGAATATGAAAGAAAACACATCATCCCAAATTCTGGTGTTGAAAAGATTCAGAATTAATTTCAGACAATTTAAAGAGTTTCCTTCATGTTGGAAATATTTCATTTTAGTGACAATATTCCCTACAGGGCTAACAGATTCTTTCAAAATATGCTTGGCTCCCTCAGAATCCTCTTAGATATCTTAAAAATTGAAGCATTCAGTAGAGCAATGAAATAGGGGAAAAAGCTGCAATTCAGTGTGACCCTCTGAGAACAGCATGGTTAAATAAAATGACTGGAAATGGGATATTATCAAAAAATAGTTAATTTGCTTCTTACATTAAAAAGATTGATTTACAGTAAGTACCAGATGATGTGAAGCCATAATATAGACACCCTGACATGATATACAGTGAGATTGCTGCACCCTTCCCAGAAAGTGCAAACTTCAGAAAGTTTAAAAAAACCCAAACATGACAACAACAAAACCCAAAAAACCCTAAGGACACGCCCCAATTTCCACCCCAAGGATTGTGCTAAAAAAGCAAATGTAGAAATGAAAACACATAGAAATCCAAGACTCACTCAGCAACTTGCCTCCTTTCTCAGGTTTGATTCTAACAGATGCATCAGCTGGAAGCTGGTCCCCTACAGCTTTATAAATTATTCTGTGAATTTGAAGATTAGTACAAAGTAATAAACAGGGGGAAGGAGCATAGGGACTGCACCCCAGGGGAAAAGAAGTATTTTTGAACTCAGCTAGCCTGGGGGTTTTGACAAAGCTCAGATATATTCTGCAGCCCAATTTATGTACCAGGATATCACAATCTTTTGAGATTCTTTAATAGCTGCATCAGTGCTAATTTTATGCTAATCTCTTACTGTGCACATCCATGATCATTAAGACTTCTGGAGATTGGATATTACACACAGTAGCTGATAATTTGTTAAGTAGAGAGTTAATGGAAAATATCTGATAAATTTAAACATTAACTTTGTATTTGTTTCCCGTACAGCTGTACACAATAAGAAATTATCTGGCTGCATTAATGTACTCTGTTTTTGCATGATTGCTTTTGTTAACTAATACATTGCAATATAAAAGCAGAGCTTTTTTTAGAGAATACACAGTTATTCAGATGAGGAGTCCTGTTTCTTTCCAGTTCTGTATTACAAGAACAAAACTGCTACATAATCTAAGACAAAAAAATACTTTTTCCTCTTTACCTGAACCTTATTAAATTGCTATTTAATTTGTGTAATTACTCTAGATTAGTCCCACCTTCTGGAATTATTTTTAAATCTGTTGCCCATAACAAAGCTTTCATGCTGATAAAACTGAAAAACCTGTTGTTTCTTGGCTTTGCCGATCAGCTTTACTCTTATTGCCAAAGATAAATGACCCAAAGCAATCAAAACTGCATTAAATAAAATTATGGATGTGCATCATTTGTTCTTTAATTAAAGTAAATGCAGCCTTCAAAGATTACATACTCATGTGGTAGTTAGTTTTATAGAAATAGCCTTTATGTTTCCACAACACCAGTATACGTCTGCCTTTCTTGGAAGTTAAAATACAACTTTGCTTCCACAGCGAGATTTTTTTTTTTGTGTTCTAAATTCAGTTCTGCTTAGAAATCTGTGCTCTGGAAGTAAATAAAATAATTACATTGAAAAATATTGTTTTGCGATTTCTGTAATTCCATTCACATGCTGGGGACCTGAGGGATTGCTTTGATTTAGTTTTATCCCTCATGGTTCAAGGCACAGGGCTCCCGTTTCACTGTTCACTGCTCAACCAATTCTGCCCCTGAACCAATTCCAACAGTATTTATCAACATTATGTAGCTGAAAATCTTAATGTAGGATACATTGCAGTGAATCTCTCAGGACAAATATGAAGGCACAAACTAATACAAGTTTCCAACTGCAGCTAAGTTTGCTTGTATGGTTACACATCACAGAGCTGGTGTGGAGAGTCTGGAGCCTGAACCACACACAGATCCCAGCCTGAGCCCTGCCACATCCCACCACGGAGCACACGGAGAGGCAGGATGTCACCGAGTGTCCCCTGCAGGTCACAGGCAGCTCTGGAAGGGTTTGGTCACCTTGGCAGGGAGCTCCCCTGGTGCAGACTCCTCACTGGTCTCACCTCACCCCTTGCATCTCACTTGTGTTGGTGAGAGCAGCTTTGATCAAGCAAGTGCCACAAGGCTACAGGGTCCTGTGTCCCCATCCCCTTCTGCTCCCACAGAGACGTGCAGTGTGACAAGCAGCACTGTGCAGAACGGGACCTTGGAGAACTCAGAAGGAAAAGAAAGGTTTCTAACAATGTGTTTGAGATGTTTGCTCATGACTTCTGAACCTTGGTTATATGACTACAGTGTCTCCCATTTCTTACTATTTACTAGATTCCTCAGTACTACCTAGGGGAAAAAAGAGAAAACACGTTATAGTATTTTCAGTTTCCTCCCCTTTTCTCATAGTTCATCCTCTTTATAATTTTCTATGTTCATGTGTGTTAATAGAAAAAGGAATGTGCTAAAAAAAAACCCTGTAAGGGTAATTGTCTGTTCCAGGTTTATAGGTTGTACATCATGACAGTTTCTGTAGCTATTTACTCATCTTTTAAACAAAAGAGACCATTTCCTCTCAGAAGTTTTGCATTTTGATAATATAATACAGCAGCAATATATTATTCTGTTCTAGAAGAACAGAATCATTAAAATATTGCATACAGCTGTGGATTTCATATGTTGCTGTAAATTGTAGAGTTTAGTTTAAAACATAAATGGTTTTATACTTCAAATTTTTCTCAGATTATTTTCTATTCACTGTCTCAAGTTCCAGTTAATTACACTTAAGCATTACATGGCTATCTGTGTCATAAAACCAGCCCTAGCTGGTTTCATGTGTCCTGTCCCTTGGAAATGCTCTGACATAACCAGGTAACAAGGTGACCTCCTCCTGCCCGTAACTACTCCCCAACCTCCTTCCCCCATCCACTCATTGCTACCTCTCAAAATGAAACTAAAGCAGAGAAATCAAATTAGTCTCTTACAGTCTCATCACCACCAGATTTTGCAGACCCACAGGGCCCTCAATTATCTGAGCTGCTGCTTCATCCCCAGTGATGCAACTGGACCCTCATTGTCTTCAATGCCAAAAAAGGTGTGAACTGAGAAGAAAGAGCTGTACAGGTGATTCTGAGAGGCAAAGCAGCTGCCAACAGAGAGAGACCAGTTAGGTCTGAGTCTGTTGTACCTGCCCAGGATCACCTGGCACAATGACAGCTGAACAGAACAGCTTCCCTCTGCCCAACTCATTGAACAGAGGAGTGAAAAATACATCTGTGGGAGGGGAGACTTGTTAAACAGGAATCTATTTGCACACATTACTTCCTCAGTGTAAAACCTTTCTACTCTACATTGGCATTACTGTACTAACCAACACCGTGAATGCAATTTTCAGGCTTTTGCATTTAGAGTACCGTGAGCGCCAACCAACAATATTGCCCTGAGTTAATTTCATCCTTTAAAACTTTAAAACTCCAGAGGTCAGAATTGACTGGTCCTGCCTGCAAGGACAGTGCTTTTCTACACAGTTTTAAATAAATGTGTCAGTTTTTCTGAACACTGTAGTCCCAGGCCCGTAACATTTTTTGCTGTGTCCTTGTTGTCAGTTGGACACAGCCAGCTGATAAATGGGTGAGGAGAAAGAGCCCAGTTGTGAGCATTCTTGACTGTGTATCTTTGCTGGAACTAAAGTTCACCTCTTCCCCTGCATAAGGGACCTACATAGAGAGAAAAACAAATCTTGATTCCTTTGAAAAAAACCCAAAACAACCCAAACAAACATTTTTCTTTAATCTCCCTTAGATCAGGCAATTTCCACATGATGGTTTCTTCACTGCCTGGATTTCTAAATGGATTTCTGCTGGGCATTCTCTAAGCTCTCTCACTTTTAATAGGTCATCCATAATTTTTACTGTGACGGCTGCATACATATAGAGGCATTATGGTACTAAGGTATACTACAGCTCTATCTTCTAATGTTTTGGTAGAATTTAGTACTTCATCATTCTCCCAGCTGCTCAGTGGCACACTCAGATTTTTTTTCTGTGTCCCTTTCATGACATCTGTTCCTTCCTCACAGGTAGCCTTTCTAAATTATGGGCTATTTGAAGTGTTCACTCAGTCCTAAAATCCCTTTCTTGTTTCAGTTAGTCTTCAGAATTACTTCCTTCAGGAGCTGGAGGTGATTATTCAGTGAGCCTGCCTTTATATTTGCTCCTTGCGTTTTAAGCATCTAGAACAAAAGAGCCAAGTGTGCAGAAAACCAAGTCACAAAGTTTTGAACTTGTCCCATGATAATTCTCTCCCAGGGTGAGGGATGCTCGCACATAGCTGGAGAACATTTACCCTTAAAAATGCAAGAATCCAAAACAACTAGCCCATCTTACATTATATTTTAATGACTAGAGAATAAAAATCTTAGATAAAGATAACAAGATCTGCGCAATGATTCTGTAAAGCTTTTTTTAAGATCCAAGAATCTTTTCTTGATAATATATACACAAATGGGAACACTTACTCAGATAAACAGTTATTTATAGGAACAAATATTTAAAGGTTCTGGCCATAATGAATAGAACATCACAGAATGAAAACAATTTTATTTAAATGTTGTAGCAATGTAAGCCTATGTTAGCTTCAATTTTATCTATTTTCATCTTGCAGGCAGCTTTTCAATTTGCCCAAGTATCATGTTTTGGAATTTCTAATACATAAGCAACAAACTGTTGTTTTTAAGCACAGACCAAATCACCTTTCACAAAAATCTCCTCAAGTCACCACCATTATTTATGTCTCAAGTGTCCAGTGTATTTTCCTCCCTTCTGTAAACAAACTGAAACCTGTATTTCAATTTGAAGATTAATAGATTTCCCTTGAAAAGTTCAACATAACAACATACTTTCTATGAGTAAAGCAATTTACAGCAATAACAGAAACTTTTCAAAAGAGAAGATGAAAATAATAATAAAATTAACAGCAAAGTAAAATAGCCTGCCCTTAGTGCATTTAGGAAACGACTTGGGAAAAATCCAGTGAAAGTCAGTAACTCCACACATCATCTTTATGATCACAAAGAATTAGCTTAGTTCCAGCTGGACAATGACCTTTTCACTTGAAGCACTTTTCCAGAAGTTTCACTTTTTAACATCAAAGAAGTTACAAGGTTGCATTTAAAGAAAGTATTTACTTAACAAGTCAGATCTGAAGTGCAGTCCACTACTGCAGTCTACAGCCTTCAACCAACACAGGCAGCAGGGACACTGGTACTAAAATCTGAGTCTTCTATAAAAGGGGGGCAAAACCCCACCACAAAACAACAAAAAACCCCAATGAAATATTTCTTTTCAGTCAGAAGGTAAAGATGGCAAATAAAGCAGAACATGTAACTTATGTGAGGTTTAAGCTAAGACTCCAATAAAATGATAGAAAATGAAATTTTCTGTAGAATCTCATAGGTATACAAAATTAAACTATGCTCAAACAGTCCAAGTTTGAAAGAAAAAAGAAATCAAGCTCTAGAATAAAATTTATTGTGGGTGGAAAATACTTCAACATTCAAAATTCAATAAAGAATCCAAAACTCTACAATAAAAGATGGTTTTACATAGGTAGCAATACTGAAAAGTACCCACTAAGCACCTTTTATCAGGTAATTCCTCTTAAGCCTACTACCTTTTTTCCTCTGAAAACACGAGTCTGTATTTGTAAGGTCTATATATGTTTGCTTAATTTTTCCAATGTTACCATCAAGAATGGCAGGTCAGCATACAAATCTTTTTATTTACTTAATACTATACCTACTGGAGAGGGTAGCATAATATTTTGAATACTATATATATAAAAATTGCTTTGCCAATCACTGCAAATGAACAAAAGCTATTTAGAGCTTAATTTCTTCATTAAAGTAATGGGTGGAAATGAGTAATTAGTCCTAAAAAAACAGCTCAGGAAAGAAACTTCCCTGGTTGTACAAATATCTGTACTGTCAGATATCAGAGTGACTAATGTGGTCATTACTCTAGAACACCAATACCTGGAACTGACAGCCAGGCAATATTTTGTTTAATGTATTACATTAGGACAAACAGACAACAGTCTCAAGGAGAGAAACAAAGCATAATCCAAACAAATTCATAATATGCCAAGTCACTGCAAGAGACAGGAAAGCAGGAGATGTGGTTGATGAAAGCAGAAGATGGAAAGGAGGAGAGGCAGCAGGAACGTGTGCATCAGGCTCTGCTGGAGAGGCTGCCCACACAATTCCAGTGCTGCTGCCCCCCAGACAAGTTAGAAACCAGCATGGCAGAGTTTAACCAAAGCGCTGAGCCACACTCGGCGGCAGAGCAAAACTTCTGCCAGCAAAGGGAGCTCAACAGAATGAAGAAACTGCTGAAACAAATGAAAGAAATCATTTCCTCCCACCCAAGAAAATGAAAAAAGCATAGTGACAAGTTCCCCGTGCATAACCCATAGTTTGTAGTCTTGCCAACTGCTCTGAGCAGAGAAAAAAAATCTACAATGACTTGAAATGGGACAATAATGGAAAAAGTGAAATTTCATGAGACTCCCTTGATGGTGAATAAAAACATTCTGAGATAACACAGTTAAAAAAAACCCAAAAAGATTAATATTTTTGACCTGTCAATGAGGCCATTCATATTTAAAATCCCTATAGAGTGACATTTCAAAAAACTATTATTTAGATTTCCATTATTTTAGTTTGCAAGGCTCAACAGCAATAATTCAGTCAGCACAGTTCCCTTCTCATTAACACTCCTCAGTACAGCACAGTCCCCATGTCACAGGATAAAAGAGAAACTGTGCCGCCTCTTAATTACCCCAGCTAACCCGACAGCAGAGCTCCTTCACTAAACCCACACTGAATTAGGTCACAAACTGGACTCCAGGACACTTCCCCCTACAATTCATGATAGATAAATATGATCAAAAGTTTCCAAAAATGTTAAATGTAATCACTTTTTTTGGGTTTAATCCGCTTAAAATAAAAACTGGAAAACTGCCAAAGGCTGTTTGAAAGGAAAGAAAAAAAAATAAAAACCTAACCAAGCACAGCTTATTTCATTTTTACCTTACTGCACAGCTGCCAAGTAAATTTAATAAGTCTTTGTTTTATGAAGAATCCTAAAACCAGTGCAAAACCAATTTTATATAGCCAAAAGGNAATTGTATGCTTGTAATCCAAGACTCCTTTATGCTACTTCTGCCTTTTTGTTTTGAACCATTTTCTCCTTTTTTTGTAATATTTTCTCCTTTTTTTTTTCCTGTGTATCTAATGATTTCTTCAGACAATATATGCCTAGAAGCTGACTTTCCTTATGTCATTCTTTGTTGCCTTTCATCTCTTCAGGATCAACAAAATACAAGTTTTTCATCACTCTTTATACTTTATCCTCCATTTGCTCCAGTAACTCTTCCCCTGGAGTGTCACTGCCATCCCCATGCCATTTTCCCCACCACGTCACATCTGTCCTGCTCTTTTGTCTTCTAATATGTGCAGCTCTTCCTGGAAGTATAACCTAATTCCTGGCAAAAAGCTTAGCAACAGTCAATATTCCAGCTTCCCTTTCACCCTCAGATCCAGCTTTAAAGCACTGATCAGACTCTGCTCAGTGCCTTTCCCTCCCTCAGCCCTGCTCTCTCCTCTCTCCTGATTCTCTGTCTACCTCTCTGATTCTCTTCAGGATGCCCTTCACAAGAACCTTTGGACCTCTTTCTTCTTCTGTACCTTGTCTCTGAGTAGTTACGTCTGCACTTGGGGCTGAGGTTGCCATACCAGACCCGAGGGGTCACAAATAAACTACCCAGCTCTAGATGCTTTCATCTAAGAAGAGGGAAAACCTATCCTCCCTACCCTAAATGGCAAAATCTAACCAATATTATCAGCCAAAAACTTTCTAAACCAAGTCCCATCCAAATTAATGCAACATCTACCATATGCTGTTTCTCATTCACTACTCAAAAATTTGGGCTTACACTTCCATGTTACATAATTTCTCTTCCTGGTGGATTTATGCCCTTTCTGAGCTTATTCATTAATGACTCTGCAGCAAAAATATTTTTGCTTTCTTTTAGCCTTGGTCATGCTACTCTACTCTTTGCATTTGGTACCCACACTTTCTTTCATGGTCACATCCAACTCCCAAATTCCACATGAATGCACCCTTTGGAGGAACGGGTACTGTTTGCAGAAG